>JASKGN010034619.1:0-11372 GCA_030556245.1 Falagria sp. GC000072 | reverse complement strand
GACTATGTTTTCAATTTTTTCATCATTCCACTAAATAATTTCAGGAGATTTCAGGAGATCAAGTATGCTGAATTATAAACAATGAATATACACCAAACATTTTATATTAGATAACTAAATTATTAATAAAATTATTAACTTTGTACTTACTGCTTTTATCGTAATGATCAATATTTAATTTAACGCCTCGTTAAAATTACACACTCATTCCCGCACGCTTAGAGCAAAAGTCTTATTTGTTTTGTAAATAAAAAGTTCTCCAAACGCACAAACACTTAAACAGTATTGCAAATACTGTTTTTATTCATTAAATGAACATTAAATTAATCAACCATTAATTATTTCTTAATTTGTTAATTTGATTAAAATGTAAATATAAACAAGTTGCGACATAACCAAGAACGCACTGATAATGGCGCATGGTATCTACACTCTACAAAAAAATGCAATTGACAAAAATGACTTCAACAACAATGTCATTGCAAGGTCATGAACTTATAAATGAAAGAGTTTAATATATTTTTTATTTAAAATTCATATTTTATAATGACTTAAAAAACTAATAACAATATCTTTTTAAAATTATATAGTCTCAAACATAATAAAAATAATTGAATAGTTTTTCCCAGCTATAAAAATTTACGACAGCTACAATTTTCCTATAATCCTTGGTTTAAACATGAAATTTTGCGGTGGTGTTTTCAAGGATTATCCAATATCGCATTTGCCACCGTACCAATTTACCAATATGCTATTTGCGAGAACTAATATTTGCAGATTATAGCTGAGCTCGCATTATTTACCTTCATAATTAATCAAATTCCATTTATGAACGATCCAAAAGGAAATTCCATTTTAACGACATAAGCCAATAAGAACAAACACAATAAGTATAAGAGTTTATGAAACACACTTATTGTTTTTAATAATTAAATATGCCATGAATATTCAAAGAAAATAAATTACAAAAGATTATAGAATAATACTATTTGAGTTAATTTATTAGAAAGTTATATTTTAAAAGTAAACAAACAAAAGCAACAATTTCTTTGTTTTTTTTTTATTAATCAAACAAATATGTGAGATAAGCTTTGATCTGTGTTTGCAACGCTCTTAATTCCAATGAACTTCAATATAGGTAAAGTAAAGCAACGTAATAGTAACATAGGCTTAATCATTGGTCCCTTTGTACCCTTTGAAATTAAATGAAGCAGCCGGGTAGGTTTAGAAACAGGAAGGACTAACAGTAGCACAGTAGGACTAGCAATTATTGTCGTCTCTGCTATTAAGGATCTTCGTCAGGTTCAAAATTTAAATTCCACATGCAAAGCCTATAAACAAGTACTTATTTTATTTGAATCAATATTAAATATTTTATCGGCCAAATCTAAGCTGGGTGATATTTTGATCCGCTGGAATTTTGTTTTTAGTGTTTATTAACAACGTAATAATTAGTTGCTAATTATTTATCAATAAATATTTATTGAATAGACATAAATGATAAATGCAACATGTATTAACACAAAACAATTACCATCAACGTGCATAATTTCCGGCCTACCAAATTGAAAATGACGGTGGCAAGTCATTGCAATTCAATCATCATCGAATGCATGTCGCCTGTCAACATAATCGAATTAACATTTGATTAAAATTACAATTCCGTACACACCTTCATAATGCGGCTACTGTGCCAATCACACCAACCGCGTTTCATTATCCAGGTTCTTGATGTGATTTAATTAATTCTCTAACAACTACCCTATAGATATGGCATTAACATATGAGCTTCTCTATTTGGTTACCAGAGCTTGATGGTGAAAGATAATTATGTTGCATGATAGTTTGATGATCTAATAATGAAACTCCTGTGGTTGTTTAATTAAATTTTATCAATGGACTTCCTCCACGTATGAAATCATTATATTAATGAGTTAATTATGAGTCAATAGTAAAATTAATTTAAATTAAACATTCTCAATTTGTTTTTAATTTAATATAATTTAATATAATGTTCACAAAAGAATCTTTAATTAAAATTTTGGAATTTCTCATTAGATTTTACGATATGTGCTTTCAAAACACATGGCCTGAGAATAAAATAAATTGAAATTCTAATTATGATGAGAAAAATATTTCTATGAGCAATAAATAAATTAGTTTTTCATTTATTAATTTATTAAATTGCAATGAAAAAATCCAAATGGCAATTTCCCTAAGGGTTTCTTGCAAATCTTAAACAAGGGAAGTTTATGCAATGTCAGGGTTAACACGCAGCTTGTTTCGTCCTGTTGGTCAATGCCAGCTAAACTGCTATAGCGTGTAGCACGGATTTATGTATGTATTCGGGTCGATCGCATCCATTATTTATTAACAGAATGTTTACGTTGATCAAGATCCGGAAATATTATGCACATGCGAACTCAACTCACAAAGCTTTTCGAATGCTCATTCCAAAGTTTCTACACAAAGCCAGAATCAATAAACATTACAATTTCCTTTTGTCCTTATTACTTAACTTATCTAATAATTTTCTTTAAGAGGAATTCTCATAGATAATGAAAAGTTTTACTTTGCAACGTTGTTTTTTGTTTCCCACCGATGGCAATTGTGAATTTTCACTTGTCAATTTTAAATTTTAAGGGAAAAAAATACTTATAAGATTAATGAGGAATTACTAAAGTGCATATAAAATTTTATTAATAATTAATGCATGCAGTTCATTACCTAAATTGTATCAAGTAATAAATCATTTGACTTATTGCAGGAAAATGACATTAATGCGGCGTGAAACTCATAAGCAAGCAAAAGTATCACCGCAAATGTTTTTCTTTGTTTACTTACACAATTACTTTCTTACAAAGTTCAACTTTCATAAACATAGTCTTTCCTATCCTAAGTAATTAATTATTAATACTAATTAAAACTCTATACTTAAGAAACAACGCTTTAGAAATCTAGAGAAGTTTTCAAATTGATGTTTTGATGTAATTAAGGTTGATTAATGAGGTCTATGGTTAAAATTGCAATTTTGCAAAATATGTGCATGAGCTGGAGAGTAATTAGTGGTTTGATCTACATAAGTTTGGTTTTGTCTCTTTGTAGGAGAACTCTTCGCTCATTATTCCATGGATCATCGGATTCATCACATTCATGTCTTTAGAAGCTGTCGCAATGGTTTATTCCAATGTGTTACGTGATCACGTCAATAAAGTAAGTACCAATTATAATATTCTTAACTGCTTCTAATTATTTTCTTTAATTAATTAAAACTTTTTCTTCTAATTATTTTAAAAATAAAAACAACCCTGAAATCTGCCATTAAGAAAGATAGCTGTTTGCAATTCCACTTGAAATGTGACTATATAGAAGCATTTCTCAGTAATGGCAATTTTATTAATTTCAACTCAGCTCGTGTAATTTTAATTAAAACGGTGCGTTTCCAACACCTTGACTTGTTACTCACCCAAGTGACACAATTGCTGGAATTTCTCCTTCTGTTTAAAGGTTTAAATTCAGTGATAACAAAGTTTCATCCTATTGTTTTTTGGAATAAATATAAAGAAGAAAACTGCTTGGATACGCTAAGTATAAATTTTAATTAAGAAAGCAATTTATAAATAAAAAGCGAAATAAAATAAATGTAGTAAAGATACAACTAGGATGCAATCACATGAAAACGCAATTAAAACTTTAAGCCACAGAACGAACAAATTGCAAATGTGAACTGTGTTTAGTGAAGCTTGTATAGCGATGTACCTACTTCAAGCTTTAATTCAAAAGTAGAAACATGGGAAACCACCATCGGTGGGGCTTTAAATATGTGATGCAATGCTACAAAATGTAACCTTGTTTCTAGATAAGTTAAAATCTAGCTTTGGGATGTTCAACAATTTTACAAATTCCTATACTTTGTACTTTAGACGTACATATTATGATGAATGAAACTAATGATATATTGCTACATCTATTTTTGAACAGACGTGTTTCTGACAAATGGAAAATTTTATTGAATTTAGGAGTAAATATAATTATTTAAGAAACACTATTCTATCAAAGAAAACGTGTCATACACAATTTAAAAATAATTTAGGAAGCATTGAATCTATTTGAAAATATTTTTTTGCAGAATAATTTTTTTTTAAAATTTATTTGTACATACTGGGAGTCTACTGATTTACCTTATATCGTGTGCATGCGCCGGGTTACAGTTACATATCCCACCTTTTTGTAAGCTCATAGTAAGTACCTTCGTATTTCTAAAAAAAAATTTTACTATTTCCCTTTCAACCCATGAAAATTTATGAAACTCACAAAATTATAAATTTACATACATGTCATATTAGATATTCTATATGTGCAAAGCTGCATACATATAGTGTAGTGTAAAGAAGTTTATGAAAGTTTAAGCCGGAACGAGTAACAACACCAGCCACCTATTCAATATGTCATGTTCGTTCTTAATCCCAACATGGTGGTGACACGTTTCGTTGTGCTCTTCGAAGTTACCGTGCTCCCATTCACATTCTATATTATGTTCTGCAAGATGTGTTCCGTACCGAAAAGGATTTCCTATTTTCGCGACGCCAACACTGACGCTATCCAAATAATTGTATGCATTGCATTTCTATCTCTATTTTGCTTTAAAACTTTCATATAAAATCTAATTAAAAGTAAAATAAACTCAATAGAAATTTTATAATTAAATAATTACATTTTGTTCTTCTTGAATTAATTTACTAATTATATTATGATAAAGTTTAAAGTTCAACTTTTATTAGCGTATTTTAAGGCAACAAAAAATATAAAAAGGATAATCACAAACAGGAAATGATAATGGTACAAAGTTTAAGTAACATACTAAAATCTAAAAAGAAAAGATTTGGTCTAAGGGATTATGGCATAAAAGCTATTATACCTTCGCGAACAAAGCATAGTTTCAATTGCACCATTGCCATAATCGTTATCTCTATCTAGAGAGTGCTCATTTGTTGCTGGTTTCTAAGAGCATTTCTATACGCATGTAACATATACATAAACCGGTAAAACCACTCGGGCATTCAGATGGTTCCCGTTTTTCGGGATTTACTTCTTGTCTGCGTATTTGTATTCATGGAGAAAATATTTATGCTGGAATTTCATAGCAGTCCTGAACGAAACCAGCCAATATCCATTGGAAATTATAAGTTGGACAAGGAGAAAACCAAAGCGGAATGGGAATATTTTGAGTGTTTTGCTTTCACGATTTATATACCACAGAAACCAAAATTAGGTTTATTTAAGTATAAAATAAAAAAATGAATTTTATGGATAATAAAAGTACCTTTTTATATTTCAGGAATTTGACGTCTTTTGCAAAACCGAAGTTGCCTTCTTCATATCAAGAACGCTTATTAACGTAAGTAAAACCTAACTTAATTAAAGATTTTAAAATCTCTAAAACTAACTAAAATTAAAGCAATTAAAGCAAAAAAGTTAAAAGTAAAAAGCTTAGCTTTAATCCACTTTTTCTCATTTATTTCTTAAAAAGAAAAGTGTTAAACCAGTAATGGTTGGCTTATTCAAGTTTCTAAGAGCTTTCTCGTTTGATATTATACGCTCTGAGGCGAGTTGAGCTTTTTTCCTTTGCAGTAGCAATGTAGGTAGCTGCATCAAATTGAAGTTGAAACTCACGTACCTGAGCCGTTATAAATAAAGATTTCGAATTAAAATTTAAATTTCTAGCACAGTTCTACGCGTTATTATAGATGTATATATAGTATATATACCTTTCATCCCTTGAAGGTAACCTTCTGCTTGCTTTCTATGTTATCCTTTTATGTCGTCCATCTTTTCTCAAGGAATAGACAAGAGTTACAAGACTTACAAGGGTGTTTTACTTTGCTCTATATTTCTTATTATTTTTCGATTAAATTTTTGTTTTTGCTTTCTTATAAAAGAAAATTAAGTTGAAATAGGAAAATTGTTAGAATAGAATATCATATACAACAAAACACAATTTGTTTGTCATGTCTTTGAATCTAATGATATTCAGGGAGGAGTACATAATGTTAGCATTGATAATCCATTTCGCAGTTGCGAGAGAAGCGGTTATGACGATGAATAATGCATGTGCTTAATGTCTTCATCAACTCGCATGATGTATAATCAACACGTCGACGAATACTAAGTAATTGCAGGAGTATATTGATGTACATTCGCCCAAAACTCTGATTGTTCCATGATATTTACATGGAATGTGTCTGTAAAGTTTGATAGTCGTACTGTTCATCAATTTCAAGGGTGAAAATTTAAATTATTCGAAATATTTATCAATCTCTCTTGGTATAATCTACAAAATTATCATAATAATAAATTTTATAGTATTATTTTCAATTTTATTTTATTAATCAATATTGAATAACATCGATGTTAATATTTTCCATTTTAATAACGTAAAAATTTTGATTATAAATGAGATATTACGACAACCAAGAATATCATTTATACAACCTCACGAAGCACATCAAGCCAGATAAGTACGTCTTACCTATAGGGTATCTATCTGTTGAATCGTTACGTTGTTTTCCTGAGCTTTAATTAAGCTCCTTGCGCCATGTGAGCTAGAAAATCCTCATTTCGGCTACGTCTTAAAAGCGTCTTTACTTCTTATGTATTACTGCAGTAAAGGAAGTGATAAATATACATTAATTGAGCCAAGCGTCTAAACCGCTCATGTGTACACATCTACTAATTGCATATTCACGTCGGAATTTATCTTTCTATTGACTGAATTTTAGTTGAACTACCATAATTATATAACTAATATATTTGTAAACTTCTAACTATTTTACTTGAATAATTAAAATAAATTAAATCAAAGACTAGAATTTGGAAGCAATCAATAAACGGAAATGTTTAGTCTTCAAGTTTAGTATAGTAACCATAGCTACTGATATAATCAAAGCTTAGAAGATGCATTGAGACAAATTCTCAGTACGTGTATATTTCATCCAATGGTGCTTATATAGAAAGCTTTGTGGTTACAATTCCATGATACTGGAAATTATCTTCTACTGCATTCAAGCGCTTTGGGTAGTTTGATCTGATTCGTGTTACCACACGATTTCAAACTCCAATATTACCTGAGATTCTAATTGTAAACTATACCGAAACTATTCTGTAGCTAAGAATTAATTAATTATTTTGTCTCTGTTTATAAATATAAATGGTTTTTAATTTGATTTCATATTTTTAAAGTTTAAACGTAAAAATTTGGAAAGGTGATATAAATATTGCTTCCAAATATAATTTAAACATGTGAGTTCAATCGATCCACTTTAATGGGTAGCTCTTCAAAAGATAGCTTGTGTACGTGTGAGTGCATTCACTGACACATGCAAACTACTACAAGCAGACAGGCTGCGCAAAATTAGAGATTTGTAAACATATAAAAAGCAAATTTATGTTCTTTTCCTGTGACCACTGCTGAAAATCCTTCCTACACATAGATTAACTAAATTAGGTAGACCGCAGTAATAACTGTGGGTGGTTGCAAGGATGATAGATAGCATCAACGCCATGTGTTAGTAATAGCTATCTATATGCCAGAAGCAAACTAAAAGGATCATATAATGGTTACTTCCATAGGCTCATATAATATCATATATGTTGTATACTAAAGATTATCCAACATGCATAAATAACATTTTGGTTTGGTCAGATATTCGTTTTGGCACGATTCATAACAAATACAAAAAAAAAAAATGTCACTAACTAATTACAATTAATATAAATATTTAATGTAAATATTAAAAAACAAGAAATATCAAGAAATTACTAAATTCATTTTGCAAATAACAAACTTCCATTATTGTTGCAAACAAGAATCCTGAATTCTTTCCACTCCTGTGCACAACTCTGCACGATGTGCACGGCTCTTGGTGACTTAGTGGTGAATGCGCCTGGCTCTCGTGTTGAGGATCGGTGCTACGATTCCTGGCGGTGTGTTTTGATTTTGAATAAAATTTTAATTATTTAATTTATTTATTGAATTAAATTTTTTATTATGTCTTTATTGGTCACAATTAAAATTTTATTATTTGCTTGTCAGGTCAGGTTGCGACCGCCACGGGTTTCGTGATCATTTAGATTTTTTTCTGAACAGTAATAACTACAAGTTGAAATGGTTATCCTGGAATATACAAGATAATATAAAATCTATATGCTACTACTGATTTATCGAAGGGATTCTGTTTAGACTAACAAATAGTACAAGAGATGCAGTTAAATTAATCTTTTCTATTTCTTCTAATTAGAAAAATACTTTTAATGGGACATTTATTTGAAAACAAAAAACTTTTAAAGATTTCATAATAGTCTGATTTGATATTATCAGCAATGTAATCTTTCTTTATGGTACATAGCTTTCTTGTGAATTTTCTTTCAATTCTTTCATTCTTTTTTATTCTTATTGGACTTCAACAATGTAAATCTGATGAAGAAAACAAGAAAGCGTAAGAATAATGATGGGTACCGATGTCGACGGGAGCATGAGAACGTCATTAATCATTCCTATCAATAACATACGGCAAAGCTTTTTCGCAAATCGCAAAGCGCGTTAAATTTCCAAGAAAAAAATCGACAATCAAGTAAATCTATCTAAATACTTACACTTTAAAAAGGTATAATCTATAATAGAATAATGTAATTTTTTTTTTTAATTTAATTTTGAAAACTTGTATATTTTTATCCTGAACAAAAAAAACTTGTAAAACACTTCCTGCTGCAATAAAAGAAAAATCAGAAAAATATAATAAACAGAAACAACACCAGATGTGTTCCTGGAAACATTAACTTGAAATTACGACCACATTGACCTAAAAAACGAAAACCGGGATTTTATATGAACAGATATTTTCAACTTTTTTCGCTTTTGATTCTAGATAATGGCAATAGCAGGAGTAATGCGATATTGGAATCTACTGCGAGCTGGAATTACCTGGAAAGGCCCCGAAGTGATTGAACTATGATCAAGGAACAATCATAGGTATGTAAGCCTGAAATCATCATTGGCACGATACGTGCATGGTCCTAGTGTTGCTCGACGACATAGGAAAACCACTCATAGCGCCATAAGCCATAATCATCATCGAGGATGTCGCTGGAATATCGACATGGGAACGCTCGACGAAACTGAAGAAGACGAATTGGGATATGACGACGATGACGATGACTTAGAAGATGATAGCAATTGTTCTTTACTTGTGGCTGCTCCATCTTCACCTACTTCTTTAACTAGTTGTAGTGGCAGTGATTGTTCGACGGAATTCGTTTGACAACTAAATGAAGATGATGAAAGTAGGAAACGTGCTAGAGGATGAAAAGTTTAGATAAACTGTTATGGGAGTATGTAAAATTTAATTATTATGTATTAAATATTAAGGTAAAGATTATTAAAATTTGGCAATGAAATCAAAGCAGGAACAGGATCATGAGAGTGAATATAAGATATAAATATCATTAAATTTAAAATTTGAAAGAATGCTTAAATGAATGAACACTTGTTGTTGTACACAAATTCAAGAGTATAATATTTAATTGCAAATGTTGAAGATATTTGTAAAAATGTTACACCAGAAAATGTTGTTATATGGGAATTATTGTATATAACTACTTATTATACTAATTATAATTATGTGAAATTAGCGTAAAATTAGATTTGTGTGCGTTAATGCTGTTTTTAGTTAGATATATCAAGTAAGTAATATTAATATTGTGCCAAAAGAAAATTATTTTTATGCAAAATGTAAGAAATCTCCAATTAAATAAATACATAATATAAATAATATGAATTAATTAGGAATTATAGATGAAAACAAAAAATATCATGTAGTTAATGTAAATAATACAAATGGATTTAAATTATATAATTATAAGCTTTTGTTTGCAATGGTTGTCAAAATTAAATATTCAGCAAGCATTAATAAATTGAGCCAGATACATTTAAACATAATCAGGGAATGTATACAAAAGAAAGTTTAATTACAGTATTGACTAATTTCGTGCACAATTGTAAATTACTAATTATTTATTTATTAATTTATTATCAGAGTCGGAATCAGAATCAGCATACACTGTAAGAGATGAGAATTCTTCCGTTTTAATTATCATAACAATTGTTTTCATTAATTTGAAGAAACAAATGAAATTAAATGCTATATATGTATATTATGATATCTGTGATGTTATTTAATGATGTAATAAAAGGAATTATATATTACAAGCAAAAAATACAAACAATATAAAGACAGAAATTTATTAAATCTACATTTATTTTTATACTCCTATTATTTATTTGTTTATATAAATTATATTGACACAAATAATTCCATTAAAATTACAAGGAACCAAGGAATAACTCTTTAAGTCTTTTTAAGTAAGTAAAATATAAAAATATTTAATTTCTTTTTTCAAAAATATGATTCCCGCTAATAAATTATGTAGCGCGGGAAATTCAACTTGGCGGCAAAAATTATGTAGTCCAGGAAATTCAAGTAGGGGTATTGCGTGGAAACAAGGATACTTTTAGGGTTTAAAGTCGTATATCTTTGGAAATCTGAGAAAATTACGAATCTATAGACACCAAACATTGTGTAGATATCGTGCATCCTAAATTGTTGTATTTAAACAGACAAACTGTTGGATGAATTTTCACCAAATTTAATTTTCGAAACGGGTCCAGAAAAAGTATTACAACAAAAACAATTACAAAAACAATTAATATTTTAAACATAAAATTGTTTATTTATTTATTATAATATTTTTATAGCACGTAAGTACACTAAATTACAACTGACTTTCTAACGCCAAAACTCATAATATTTCCCCTCACATTTATTCAAACCAATTCGAATAGCAACTACCGAATTAATTAAGGAATTACCTATGTATCCATAATCTGTAACATAATTATCAAAAACATCAGGAGGTGATCTTATTTTTGCTATAACGGGTGTGATAACTGTCAGCAAAAATTCTTTTAAATGCGCGGCAGCTATAATATCATCTTCGCAAGAAGTTAGTTTTTCTAAAACATTCTCCAATCTCCTACCTAATAAAATATAAAAATAGAAATAAATTTATAGCATTAAATTTGAAAAAATACCAATTGATTTAACATTGGGTACAATAAATTTTTTGATTGCATCAAAACCAAATTCCGAGATGGCCTTTAAACTACCATACAATGCAAACAAATGCACAGTATCAGACTGCATAATCCTTTTCATGAAGACAGTTATTACTCGCATTTGGATATTGTTAATAGCATTGCTATATCGTTCACAAATCTTGTAAAGTAATCTAGATGAATAATCTCTTAAAGACCAGTG
>JASKGN010034575.1:0-15338 GCA_030556245.1 Falagria sp. GC000072 | reverse complement strand
CTTTTTTTCCGTTTGAAGTAAATAAACTCTAGCTGAGGTACATTTAGTTTTCTGTCAAATCATCCCCGAGCAAACCTTTAATGAATGGTTAAACCCATTAATCCTCTCGACCTAGAAAGCCTCCTACGCTCTTCTCTCTACCGATGCATAATTGAAAAACGACTGAGTGCATTTAGCTAAAGATAAAGTAAACTTGCAAAGAAGAAATAAGCGCTTAGAAAGTTTGCGAGATGTATGGAGGATATAATTCAAACAATTTGACATTAGCAGGGAAATTATTGGCGATTATAAAAAGCGCCCAGCGATTTCCTTGTTTAGGAAAAACTTTTCTTTTTGCCCTTTGTTCTTCTAAAAGAATATTTTTGGCTGCGACTTTTGTTCTTGGCAATGGGCACGCTGGCTTTTATTTATTATTTCGGCAAATATCTCTTCTCCCCATTAAACTATAGGATAAACTAAGGAAGCCATAGTCAGTTTCAAGCTACCGGAAAAGAGTTATAACACCGAAGCTTCTTTTTCTCTTTTCCGCCTAAATTTATATTTCCTATCTTAATTGTTAGTTACATCCAACCTGAACAAAAGACAAAGTGTGCCTATAATAAATCGACAAGTGTAAAACTAAAATGCGAATTTGTTTAAAACGCTTTATAAAGATATCGAAATAAATCGTCGGGCACTCAAATTTATATAAAATCGATCTTTAAATATATAAGAAGAATTTCTCTAAAAGAGGCATTGTCGAAAAGTTGCCGTTTGTATTATAAATTGCAATGGCAATTTCACTAATGGTCAAGTACTTCTTCTGAAGCCGAGTATAGTGGTAGTAATACGATGGCTCTCTCTATTTCTACGCTTCAACATTTTGTTTCTCTTTCATTTGGCTCGCTAGCTCGAATCGATAATGTGGCAGTTAAACTTGAACAATAGCTGAATTGCGCAGCATACCGTACCATTAGTTTCAGACTTTCGGATCAAACGGAAACACAAATAAAACGCGAGACAAGAAACAGGATAAGAAAGCAGGACTGGAACAAAAAGGAGAATGGGATATCCACATAGAGATGTAGAAACTAAAACTCACGTGGACCTTTCTTAGACTTTTCTTAGATTTTCTCCAAATATGAAAATTATTTAATTAAGAAGAAAAATAATTTGAAACGAAACGCGGATTGAGAAAAGTGTCGACAGATGATTATGTTAATGAAAAGCAATCGGAAACAAGTGCGCCCTGCCGAGAGTTTCGTCGTTCCATTCGCCGAGAATCGAAATCCAACTTTGCAAATGAAGAAAAGCAAAGTTTCTTTTTGGGCGAAAAAAGAGCAAAAGTTGCTGCGCCGCTCCATCGAATGAAAGCAGCGGCAGCTGAAAGAAAGTTAAAATGTAAATTGCGAAGTTGAACATCTGAAAAATAGACTTCGGAATTCAATTTTCACGCCCGCCGCGAAAAAACTAAGAGTTTTAAGCTCATAGCTTGCAAAACAATAAGAATCCATCTCGACGCCATCAAAAAAATCATCGAACAATCTAATTTAATCCGGGCGACGACGGCCTCTAGCGGTGGAAATTCCAAACTGGGAAAATAAATATAAACAACCCCTCGAACAAACAAACTTTGGGAGTGGTTGTTGCAGGTAATACCGACGTTTATTTAATAAAATATTCAGAGCGGAGAGAGAAACTTAGCTGAAGTTGCTTGAAATTTGACTTAAATCTTAGTTAAAATATTATCACACAAATTACGTAAATTTATAATTTACAACGAGTGGAGGTAACAAAATGAAATTCGTTGAAGCGTTCAAAGTGTTATTATTAAAGATATTTCATGGCCGACGCGAAGAAGGGGAACTCCATGGTGATATACTCGCTAAAAAATTATCCAATATGCATGCAAAGTATAGAGAATAACTTTTTATGTTTTCCACGCCACCACACCATACCACGCCAGCATCTAATATACCTGTGCATGCCGGTGCGTTATTTATGCGAAGGAAATTAAAGCGACCCTTTGTGAATTTTAACTATTACAGGGTGATACGTTATGTTACATATTAAGTCATCATTTTATTTTACTGCTTTTGACAAAATTTTAAAAATAATTAATTTCTAGAGGAAGGGTGCCATAATTATTATTAAAGTGAATTAAAATAGCAAATGCGAATGTAATACAGTGTTTGACATAAATAGAAATGTCGCAGGGCAGCACGCACAAATAATACATTTAGGGGGTGGTAAATGGAATCCGTAGGATTTGCGATGCTCGCTCGGAAGTAAAGCCCGCGTATTGATTTTACCATTGTCTTCCTTTCTACTTTTCATGGTATCCATGGAACCAGCTTCCCCTAATTATTCTATTGAATACGTGCCGAATTTGCAGCACGAATGGATGTGCCAAAAGTATCCGATGGCGCGATGTGTCTGTCTGTTTGTACGCGTGTGTGCGTGTAAGTATTCCGTGTGCATGACGTTAAGTAGAATGGAAAATAACATGTTTACCTTTCAATTCACCGAAAGCTCTTTCTAACAGACGCCAAAGTATGGTGCTTTCCATATAGGTGGAAAAGGAATGATGTGGGTGGAGGTTTACTTCTACGTAGGATGGAAGATGATATTGGCAATTTTGTTAATACTCCTTACGTCGACTGAATATAGGTTTTTATATTGTAATATCAAAACAGAAAGATTATTTATATTTGTTTTCTAGGTTAGATTTCTAAACAGAGTATTTCCACTCTAGAGCAGTAAATGCTACTTTCCAATCCGGCCCTGACTCGAAGAGCAAATATTTATTCATGATCGCGAAGAAAGTGGTCGAAGGGAATGTAAACTAAGTTATAAATTTGAATAGGCTTATTGTTAATAAATAACCATAATATTTGCATAAATGGCAAACTAAACTTGGCAACCACTAAATTAAATTAATTCCTAACCCAGTGGAGTTATTTCAAAATGAAATATTTATTAATACACAATATTACGATAATAATCCGATGATTATTACATAGAAAAACATTAGCGAATCCGTTCGCAAATATTCCGCTACCACGACCGCAAATAAATCCATTCATTTCGAGCTTTCGTTATGATGTTTTGTTTTTAATCAGATCGCTGTTTGCTTTGAAAACTTGCCAACATCATAATCTCATATATTTGCAAAAATGCTGAACACTTCTTTCTCCGATAATAATTTTATATATAAATTTGTTTTTCTTACGAAACCTTGAAGACAGTTTTATCGATAAATATCTCAAGTTAATAGCGAAACTAGTCGCGTATTTATTTATTACCACTCGGAATTCTCCCAATTTTATTTTTATTTGCTATTTCTCTAGATTGTGTTAAAAAAAATATTCACCTGGAGTTTGTAAACTATTATTTGAGCCAGTACCAAGTAAGACATCAATACTCCCATCGGAAAGTATATCAGTGTCCTGATATGATATGGAAAACGTGGCGTCGTCCTGCAGTCGTGCGAGCATAGCAGCTAAGCTACCCCGATCCAAATCATCGGGTTCTTTCAGCTGCAATGTGACGTTCCCATCGGCGGCAGTACTGTACATGAACACAGCATGCCCTCCGGAATAAGGTTGTAAGGGTAGTCGTACCCCAGATAATTCGTGTACACCCTATAACAAAAAATGAAATAAAAATTATTGAACATGGAATTCGTGGAAACAAACAATTTATTAACTATGGTCTATGAGTGATGTATAGTTGGATGCCACCAATATTAATAATAATAGACAATTAGTTCAACGATGGAAAAACAACGAGTGAGTGGAAATATGTTTTGCGCTAATAAATATTAAATAATTAAAACCAGCGAATAAATAAATAATCGAATCGGAATATTACCCCGATAGAGGTCATAAACGTGTATGCGAGTACGCCAAATAAATAATATTTATCCGCATTGAAATAACAAATACACAGAGCAAGCAAGCAAGCAAGCAGCAGGAAATTCAAGTATTCCTGCTGAGTTTGCCGCCATATCTAAAACGCCAAATGCATGGAATTTCCAAGTCTATTGTTGTAGCTTGATGTATTCGCATTTCTCGTTTCGAGTTCTCAGAATTTCTGTTGGTGCTCGAGTATATGCACAAAATCATTGATTCAAGTGCAAATATTTGAATTGCGCGCGAGTTAATTAACTTTGCGATATATTCTTTGAAACAATTTTCGCAGCGTGAATGGAGTGACCATCACGCATGAACCCTTCAGAAAGTTAACCTCAATTGAAAGAAATTCAAACCTCGTAAAAAAAAGAGGAAACCCTTTCAAGTTTAGAAATTTTGAGCGAAGCAATTCAACATTTTAGCAGGGTTAGGAGCTACACGATATTTGGATAGGAGTAATTCTAAAGAAAGCACAAGCGGAAGATACGGAAGCACGTGCCCGCTCGCACCCTGCCGCTTTGCTTATTTGCGAGAAATGCCCCGAAGAGAAAGCAACGAGCGCGCGCGCAGCATCCGTTTCCGGTCTCTGCTAATGGCTCTTTGTTTTCGTCGTGCGCTTGTTGACGTCAGCACACAACGAGCCCTACACTTTGTCTCGTTCATTCATCCCCAGTCGCGTTCTGTGCCATTCCAGATCTGAGGAAACATCAATTACGACGATTGCCAAAAATAAAAACTCGCAGCTTTCACTTCGAAGTTATAATGTTGCGTTTGCGTTTTCTGGCACACTGTTTACCTGCCTTTGCTGCTTTATTGAGGATGAACTATAAGAAATGTGATTAATCACTACCCACACGTGAAAGGAGAAAAACTTACACATTGTGGGAAATAAAAAGTTAATCGGAGTTTGGATTACTTAGTTATATTTTCTATTAAATAAAATAGAAATGAGGTTTGGGGTGCGCATGCGAAAGGAGCATCAAAGCAGCCATTTTGTATAAACCGCCATGTTTGCATGTTTAAAAGTGAGTTAATTAATTATCTTGAAGTGTCAAAATGAAAAACTGATAACGATTAAATAATTATCCTTCATTTCTGCTAATTTTGCATTTTGAAAGTTTGAATCAAAATATTCATTACGTCATTATCAGACAGACATATTATATTCTGTAAACAATCATGACTTTTGTTAAGATTTTTTTAACTTAAAAAAAGCGAGAAAAAAACGCTCTACATGTTTTTCAAGTTTCGGGTGCGAAAAGTAAGGAAAGTTAATGGTCACAGCGAAATTTATGAAGCAAGAAGAACTTGGTGAAACTTTCACGTCGAGGGTTCTTATTTTCGACAATAAAAAGCAACCCATTACTACCCAAAACTAAACTACAGATAGATATACCTATATATAATAGGTACGAGCAGTGCATTATTGCAAGCGAAGCGTTATTTACGTTCGTAGACAACCAGTTAAACAACAAAAGAGTGCTGGAGCAAAACAACAACAAAATGCCAAATTGAAATACGACGCTAATGTCTAAATTACTTTTTAACTGAGTCAGTGATTGTTTTATTTGTTGGGGCGGAATAGAAAACGAGCAATGTTGCATTTCCCGCTTGGTTTTACTTCATTAGCGATTCTTTTCTTGTTTAGTAAAATTATGAAAATTGAAAAATTTTAGAGAAAGTAGACGAAGTTTTTCATCCCCCTTGCAATTTATACACGCATAATATATTTTAAAAATCAAAACAAGAATAATAAAAATAAGAAGCTGGAGAAGCACGTCGTATTTTTGATATTCATCGTGCGCAGTCGTGTGAGGCATACAACATTTTATAAATTTTAATATTTAAGAGAAAAGTATGACACTTTTTAATCTTCGAAAGAAATATTATGTGCGGGGGCGGCTTTAGGATCGTCGCTGTTTTTCCCTCGTATCGTTGCATATATATGTATATCCGTAAGCGGACTTTTGAATGTATGTGTGCGGGGGTAACTTTGGGACTTCGAACTTGGTTGCCAGTGGTCCCTTACAGCGACTATGGAGATATATAGGATCTCGACGAGGACGAAACTTTTTAAGGCGAAAGGGGACGAAACTAAAAATAACAGTTTCATTATTTGCATTACGGAATATGGCAGAAGTTTTTGACTGCTTAATAAAACTTGGGAGCCGTGCCACTCCAAAATGTATAAGCTCCGCTATGGCAAATACGTTATGTGCGCACTTCTAGTTATAAAATGTAAAAATAATAAAAAGGAGAAAGTCGAACCCGATGGAACAAGGCTTCCCCATACTGACACATACACAGAGATTCTACTAAACATTGAAATATGGAATAATATGAATACGAACCGAATGTTTTATTAAATTAAATAAAATACGACCTTTTAAATTTGATTTTAAACATAATAAAATGCTCGGAAACAAAACAAAAGTATAAATGTAAATCATTCGAGATAAAAACAACAATAAAAATCAAAGGACGAAGGAAGAACGATGACACAAAAACGCGTAAAATGGTAATAATAAAGGGTGAATCCAGAGGAGGATGTGGATGCGAAGGGAGGCAGGATATCGATATGAGAGAACAAAACCCAGAGGTTGAATCAAAAGTGGATGGATGATTGTAACAAAGGCAAGGGCAAACTAAATATCGCAATTCGTACATGCGAGTCGGTCGAATTGCTCAGTAAATAAATCTGCGACTGTATAAATGGATTCGATTTTATATTATAATGGATATGGATGTTCGTGGCCGTGTCCAAGTGGGTCTTTGTTTTCCGAGACGACGACCGAGGACCACAGCAATGAGATGGGATCGCGATCAATGCGTTATAGGTCATATATCTATACGCGGAGATAAAAACGCGTATTAGATTCTTTCTTCCTTTGTGTTTTTCTGCGTCTTTTCGTGCGTGCGTGTGGCCTACTTTATGGTTTGCCGTTGTCATTGACGAGCTTTCAGTATTCGCCATTCAAGCGTTGGAAATAAATTGAGTCGCGTCTGAATGTTATGGTCTAAGGATCTTCAAAATTTTTTTTAGAAAAACTAACATTGGGAAACAAATAAAATTGAAGATAAAAGATGTTTGAGCGTTAATCTTGTACATTAACGTACTATTTCTATAGTCATTCATAGAAAAACAGGGTTTCCCAACTTGAACTTCACAAACCACAGAGGAAAATTCTAAAGAAAACTAAACTATAACCAATGAAAATTATAAATTGTAAAGAATTAACTTAAATACCAATATGTAACTAATAAAATAGAAACCTTAAACCGAAGACACAAGCAAAGGTGGCAATCCAACACTATACCCAACCAACACTGAAGGGAGCAATTAAACGAGCGTAATTTCTCCTTATCACCTGGTCGGAAAGTTGCTCTGGCGTAATTAATGCGGCCCAATTAAAGAACGCATAATTGGAATGGTACAAAAGCTCTCTGCCTGCTCTCCAGAATAAACGACGCCCTCTCCTGCTACAACCTAGCGCCGCCGCACCTTCCAACGATTTCGCAATTTATCGTCTTGTTTTTCCTTTCGTTTCTTTTAATCTGTTTTTACCCATACACTTAATTCACGAAACTAATTAACTTTAATGAGATTCTGATAAAGCCATATATAAATTTTCAAAACTTAATTTCACTTCGTACATTTATTATTTGCCAAATTGGAACTACTCTGACTTAAACATTCATTAATTACAGAAATTATTAGTGATGATTAATCGGGTGTTAAGTAGCAGTGAAGAAAAGGATGCAACAAAGAATAAGTAGCTTAGCATACCATTAAATTAAGAGAAGACTATTTAGTCGCGAGAAGAGCGTTAACAATTAAATACGACGTAACTGTAAATAAAGCCATAATGAATTCATGTCAAGTGCGCCGTTGCGAAAGAATGTCGCGAGTTGTTCTTGTTGTCATGTCATCTTCTGCTCTTCTTCCTCTATCTGTCTTCCCACAGCATTGCAAAGTTCATTCAATGCCATTTCAGTTACGTTAACATTAACTTTAACATTAACAACAGTCTTTAAGTCTATGACAGTTTCACATCAAACGTTGTTCTATCTACATCAGCCGGAAATTAAAATAAAATGTAAGTGTAGTAATTTAAATTTAGCAAATTAAATAAGTAAATTAATTCAAATTAAATTCAAGGTTGAGAAAACTAAAAATTTGGATGATGATAGCAATAATAAGTTTGAACGTGTTAACGAAAGAAGCCTCGTCGGCAACAATAAAACGGTGCGCGTGTTGGACAGGATACAAACCGGAAATCGTGCTTGGAAATGCGCAATGTCATGGCGTGTACGTGGCGCACACGATGGCATGCGACGTTTTGCCGCCGCCGAAGTGCGTGTGCAACGGGCACAACGGAATCCTGAAGGATCGTCTAGGCACCTGGTGCACGATTTATTTGAAAGGGATGGAAGTCAAACGTTGGAAATGCGAAAACTACATGGAATGGGAAGACTTCTTTCGCAAACTACGACTTCAACAACACAGCAAGTTGCAACTGAGGAAACCTAGCGGCTTACAATCATAAATTTAGTTTTATCGCTGTACCTAATAGGAATGTCGGATTAAGCTAACTTGACCTAACCTAACGTATGTGTAAATGTTTTTAGGGATTTTCAGCTTTAAAAAAAAGTTGTTATTTTTAGTTTTCTTCTTTTGGGTAAGGGTTGTGTATGTATAGATTTAGAAAAGGTCCAAAGTCCAGTCCAAGTGAATAATAAAGTGACCCTTCTTTTTGAGAGGACTAAACTGTCCCTGGTGTGGACTGCAATATATCTTAATGTATATAGATATAAAGGACACTAGCAACAGCAGTAATGTAGTGGAGTAACTACTTTAAGATATATCCCTGGAGGACCTAATCCTTTTCATCATTATAGCTTGGTGCTTAGATCAGGATGAAGGAGATTTAAACCTATACAGCACTATAAAAATTTCTTCAAAAGATACACGAAATTAGAAAAAAAAAACTGCCTAGTTTAGTATTGATTTTCCCGTCATGAAGATTACAATTTTACAAGAAAAATTGACGAGATGTAACCGTATATGTACTATAATATCAAAGGTGAAGAGAACAGAAATGCTTTGTATAGAGAAATTATTACTGAGTAACTCCAGGAGGCAGGCATTCGATAGCAGACAAGCAGGTGAAGCGAACAACCAGCAGGACACAAACGCATTATTATTACATACGCTTATAGTTCGCTGCATGCGCTTAGAGTTCAATACGGGAACAAAGTAATCCATTGTTATCCTTCCTGTGCGTACAACTGTTCGAGCTTTACTCAGAATCCAGGAACAATATCGTATCCAATATCGCCGCATTCTATCCTGAGTCCTAGTTTAATCAGATTCAACGCGAAATTTCATAAGATCAAAATTTTCTTTGTATCCTATCCTTAAGGATTACTTACATACATGAAAAATGTTTGGTTTTTCTTTTGTTTAAATTAAAATTCGAATTTTGTAAATTGCATTTATAATTTTAATAAAATGATTTGTTGTTTGTATGGTATTGTTTTACAAGCAAAATATGAATAATAAAATATGAATAATAAAACAACAATTTAGCATTGGGAACAATGGTTGTATAGCAATAAACGATGCATAGTGATTGATAATCCTTGATAGAATTAATTAATTAATTAATGTAACAGATATATTCGTCGCAACATGTTTACCCAATTCCCAATACAAATTTCCAGCAGTTGCAATCAATAATGTTGAAATGCTGACATTGCAATTCGCTCACATTTATTATTACTCGCGACTGATTTTGTTCAATTCCACCACTCACTCACTCCCTCATCCCCAATTTCCGAAATGAAATTTTAAAATTGTTTATTAACTTTTCCCTGACGAAGCAATTAACCTAATTTGCAAATTGTTATTTACTCAGTTTATTTACTAAAAACAAAATGAATTTCGAAGAGGAAGAAAGAGAAAAAGAAAAGTGATAACGCATAGATAAAGACTAAAGTTTCTAATTAGGTTGTTAGGTCGACTTTCGGCACCCTTTCGTTTCGACATAATACATAATAAATTCATATTGGGCGTCTGCCAATTTTAACTTTGCTCTTCTCGCCGCACCACACCGGCTTGCCTTGTTTGCATATTTCGCTTTGTTTTACATATTGCTGCGTGGCTATATACTATACAGATACACCCACCCGTGAACAAGGGAAATAAATGACAATTAACAATTTCGGGTTGTTGTGCGTCGAGTTGCTGACGTTGCGTTGTTGCTACTGTTGCTCGACGTTTATTTATTTTTCATTAGAATCTGCCTAAACTAAATGCGAATCGGCAAAAGGAAAGTCTAAGGGATGGATATTAGTCGTTGTCTATGAAATGAAATAATGTTTTATTAGGGATGTAGTAATTAGTTTATGATTAGTTTTGGTTGTTTTTCCAATTAATTTGTACTAATTGTAAAGGGGTTAAATTTGAAACTCAGATAAGTATTTTAAATCGCTATGTTCGTTATTTACACTGATGCGTGTATAATGACTGTTATTATACACGCCACAAAAAGTTGATGTCAAATATGTGGCTTCAATCATTTTAATTGATTGGAAATTCAAATAGATGTTAAACACGAGTATTGAAAAGTTCGAAGAGATATTGAGAGAGGAGATATATATAGTAAGGTTTCTAAATTATGTATTGCAAATTACTTTCCATAATGAATATTTGCTGCTCTTGGATGCAATTTTCATGTATAAATAGAAGTCTAGTTAAATTGATAAACATCCTATTCATCATTAAATTTATATATTATGCATAATAAACTTGTCATGAAATAACTAATAATAATAATTAATATAAGCAAAATTTAATCAATTATTAAACCAACTCTGAACATCTACGTCATCCTATTGTTAACTATCACTAATATAATTATTAATTAGTATCTATATTAATTAATTACTAAGAATTTCCTGCCTATTACTTCTAACTTTTTAGTTTTTTACCCTTTTCATTTCTAATCAAAAAGATAACTTTCGTTTTTCATGCCCTGAATCTGTTTTATTCAAACTTAACATGTTCTTCGTCGTATTTCACAAACTTTGAAATTTGGCACAACGAGCGAGCGGTTGGTTTTGTCACAATCAGCGGCACAGTTCGCTAACAAAAGACAGACAGCGTAGATAAATGAGTATATAGTCCGAAGAATGAATACTTTCTTCCTCCATCATCCCTAAAGTTATGCGTGTGAATGTATAGATAGCGTAGATGTAGTCCGAAAAGTAAGAAAAAGCAAGGCAACCTTTTCCTGACAACGAAAGCTCCGACTTTGCAAGCGGAAACGAGAGCAAGTCGCGCGTTTTAATTAATTTCGTTTGTCGACAGAAGGCAACGCGACGGCATTCTATGCCAATATATACGTGTAACCCGGTATCTTACATTTATTAAATTGTATGAAAAGTCAGAAGGAGATTTTGCGATTTAGCCTAGTGTCACACAGGTAGCCAGCGGATTTTTACAGCTTTCGTTTTTTTGCTTACTTAATTTTCATTCATTCGTATGGCAATTTATTAAAATAGAAAAGCGGAGATTAGAATAGATGAGTAAGAGACATATTGTTCCATTTTAATTTATAACAGAGCGGCGATTTTGAAATTGTGCGGAATGCGGTTCCACGGATGGAATCTTATGATGTCGCGACACACAAGCGTAAAACAATGCCAAAAATTATTTTTAAAATGACGGCTTGAATAAATTACTGCCGTCGAAATACAACTTTTTTTTCTCTTGCGAGTATTATAACTGCCTCGGTAGTGTTCAAAGTCATTATGTAAATGTATGCACAAGTTGGCAACGATTTCAGCTCTAATCCTCTTCTCATCCCAGTTGTGTTAGTTAGGTCCACTTAAAAAACACGATACTATCCTAAAAATATGTTATTGTTCTTAATGTCATATAATCATCATCATTATTACATTTTTCTTACGCAATTCGTGACTTTTTTTTTCTCCAACATTGTTAATAAGTAGTTATTAGTCGATAAACAGTATAATTGCCTCATTGGATTTTAATGAAATGCAATGATTTAATGCGTGTGCAAAGAGGAGTTATTTATAGAAACGGAACCGGAAACGACGATTGGTTATGTTTATGGGAAAGTAGGGGAAACACAAACTCCGTCGTCGACGCAGTGGTGTTTTAATAATCAATGAAAACAATAATTACAAGAACTCGCCGCGGGCAAAATCAATACATTCATAAACATGAGCACGCAAAATGTTTGATCAAAGTATGGTGCGCATTTAACGAAATGCAATGGGCAGTTTCGTGATGGAGCACCGACAAAATCAATAGTTCAGTTTCATAACTATTATGAAACTTTTTGATTTCGAATTGAATCGGAATTTGCAATTAATTTTTTTAATTGTAAAATATCAATAGGAAATATTTTTCATTTTTTAGTTTTGTTTTTTCTATAGAATCAGAAAAATATATTTTATTTTATATAATTAAACACCCTATATATTGTTTATTGTATAAAAAAAAGTTTTATGTGAAACCACAAGCGCCATTATTCAAAGAAAATCTAAATGCGAAATATTTGCTTTTTGGCTACAGACCAATTGGCTCTAGTTCGCCCATTTCCATCGACAAACCCAACTTAATTAAATAACAATTATTATTACTCTTTATTAAACTATTATTACCCAAATATATTTTAACTTATTTTATTCCCAGAGCAGAAAAAAAAAACTCTGCTCAGTTTTAAGCTGGCGTAAAATATTACCTTTCGGAAATAAATTGCGTGATTCGATACCTACTTCCCATAACCTATTTTGGGGTGAATATTCCGTTATAGCGGTGTTCCCATCCCTCTTTTGCCTGTTCGAGACGCCGAAAAGGAGGAATAGAAATAGCTCCAGTACGATTCTCTCAGCTTTGCAGAATCCGCATACATAAACACAATAGATTTCTACTTTTCCTCTGCTGGCTCTTTTTTGAATTAACAATAAATAAGAAGCGCGCTCGCCACATAGGAAACCACTAAAGGGCGTGTTTCGGATCGTTGTAGCTTTGGAAAAAATGCAATTTTTCCGACGTCGTCCCACTTTTCGTTTCCATTTCGCACACAAAAATACAACAATGTATCCCAGGAATGATTCGATTAAAATCTAATATTGCTCGAGACGCTGCTGGTGCGAACGATCGAAGGGTGGAATGGAATTGAGAAATTGGTGTTGAGGTGAATGGAAACTCGGGAATGCAGCCGAAGAAAATTGGAAAATTGTGGTTTTGTATGTTCGCTGGAAAAAACAGACATCACACATTCGGGAAAATCATGGTACCTAAACTTAGCTAGCTAGCTAACTTAGCCAAGGGAGGTAAATGGAAAATGGAAATAGCTGTGGAAGAAAAATGTAGCAAGGAGCACGGTGTGTTACTTGATAGATAAAAAGATAAAGGACCATGTGTCCTTTTCTTGACTTGCAATTTGTGTGCAATTTTTCACTTTTCTTCAACTCTAACCTATCATTTCATATTATTAAATCTTTATTTGAATTTTTTGTTTTTGTTTTATTCGCCCCTGGTTGATATTTCAGCAGCTTCAGAGAGTTTAGGAGCTTTTGAAACGATTGCGAGAAGTTGTAGTGCAGCCCTTGTCTTTTATTGCAATTTACAACTATACTGTAGTGCCGAACTTCAAATGGCAGACGAGCGCCATGCGCCAACCCTAACATGCCTTTCTAACATCCATGCGTCTGATACTTTTCCGGAGAGATGGGGTCGAGGTCCGGGTGCATTTTATAAAAGCTCGACAGTAATAGGGAATTAAATTATTACGCCCCGAGTGAGCTACTAGTATTCCCTTTTGCAATATCTCACAAAGCATTTCTCATTTTAACCTAGTCTAACTCAAAAATCTTTAAGAAAATCAATAAACATAAAAAAGTCTTTTATCTTTATTGATAAAAAAAAAAGTAGGAATCTGAAAAATATCAAGAAATGTCGAGGCGAGCTTCAGGGACTTAACGATAGTCCTAGTGCTCGTTAGGTATCCTCAGACGACAGTGACGCGGAAATCGCGCGCGCGACTTGAGGATGGCAGGAAGCGAGGATGTGGGAATTTGGGCGAAATTTACGTAATTCGATTTGCTCTATTATGTAACAAGGCACGTTCGTTCGTCGCTTCGAATGGATATAGCTATGCGAAGCGACTGTTTCTTGGATACTGACTCTACCGCTTCGAGCAGCTTGATGATGAATTCGATGTATTTCTTGAATAAGTGATGACGAATTTCCAACGAGGATAGTAGTCTAATTTAATTAAAAGCTCTTTAATTTGTCACTTGCATTGTTACTCTTGATTATACCCGACTTGATTTACATTAAAAGTTACTTAAGTAAATAAAGTCACGTATGTATGTAAATTTCGAATTGGCTCTTTGACGAAAACTTTGAATTTCAATATTTTTCAGGAAATCCGACTTTTTAATAAAATGGAGTAAAATGTTGCGATGACAAGAAACTCATATTCGCTTTGTGTCTTTTGAAACAAGAAAACGAAGAAGAAAGTCAAGTTGAAAGAGTCTCGCACTTGATTAAATATATACATTAAAATCTCGTGCTTTCTATAACTGTGACTTTCTAATGCTCTTCTTTGTTGCAGAATAAATGTGCCGTCCCTTATGCCCAAGGAAGCAGAGAAACGCAAGCCAGGCACAAGCCGATGGTATCTGGTATTTGCCATTGAGCTCTTCCCAAGCTTTATCCACGTTCTTATCGCGTGTCTACAGCTACACGAAGCTCTTAATATACTTTACACTATTATTATCCTTTTTGAAGGTACATACCTTCTACCCCTCCCATCTATCTCTTTATCTTTCTCATCTTTATTTTTATTAAACTTAAAAAGTATTATTAACAAATTACATTTCTAAGAAAAATGTCCTTTATCCTATTTTTTTCTTTATTTCCGTTATCTTTTTTGTTATTGTTACAATTAGATTAAAATCATCTAGCCGGAAGGGACAATGCATTATAAGATGAGCAAACATAGCGACATGGCAACATAAGCGGGGTTAGAGTTGATGACACGTGGAAAAAACAAAAGGAGAAGAGATGAGCAAAAGGACGAACGCTTTCCTTTCGTAAGCAAGGCATAAATATAAAAAGAAAATCCGTGGCGAGAGTAAATACAATAAAGGAAACGAGCAGATCGGAGCGAACCCTACGTTTTTTCGGATGGTAGTAACGAGAAGACCGGATGTTAAATTCACAAGTAAATAGTCCGCCTACAGCAGACACACAGGCTAATATTCAATTATATTTTTGGCTTTTGTCTTTTATTCTCTCTTATAGCACGATCGACCTAAGGATATCTCTTATTGTATGAAATTTATCTTTTAGGTATAATGGAATCATCATAAAGATAATAGAATGTAACAATACAATTTGAA
>JASKGN010034574.1:0-10364 GCA_030556245.1 Falagria sp. GC000072 | reverse complement strand
GAATGATGTAATCTATGTTTTCAACTGTTTTTATCCTTCAGTTTCAATTTTAGCGTGTTAGCAATGCATAATTAATAAAATGTGACTTCGAAAATGCGTTTACTATCTAAATTAAATGTATAAGTATTTTTATTGAATCGAGAAAAGGAAAACAATGATTCTCATGCAATTATCTAATTGTGTGAGAATTCATTATTATTGATGCATCAATAATTTCTATGCAATTGCATTTAATAGCTAAGCTATAAAAAGTAACTTACAATTAACTTATCTATTGATTTCCGAATATATATTATAGGGTAGTAAAATAGAATTGAATTAAATTAATTACTTTCTTACCCAGGTATATGACAACCATCGTTTTTATTAAAAAATTTATAACGTTCACTTTCAGATACGGTTTCAAACATAATTGTAAATTAGTTAATTAAACTATGAATTAATTGTTGTTTCTTTGAAAGAAAGTCTTCTGTTAAAGAACAATGAATGGAATAATCTATGGATTTGATTTATAAGATTATTCTCGTTGAAGTTTAATATAAAATAGTTGTGAATTGGAGATGCTTAGACGAAACAATGAGTTTAGGTAAGTGCGGTAAACGGTAAATATACGCCAAGTTGGTTTTCATGGTAAAAGAGTGGAAACAGTAAACAAATCAAATTGTTGTGTTGGAAACCGCTTCTGCGCTACTGCTCCCATTAACTCGTTCATTTTATTTTTTATTTTAGATTGATGATACTTCCGGAGCAATTCCATTATGTATTTCTTGGTCTAGCTATTAAAATATCAATTTTGTTTTTGAGTCTATTTATAAAGTTAAAATTCTTTGGTGTTAATATATTATTTAATAACAAAATTGTAATATTGAATTACAGCATAAATTTGAATGTAAAAAGTTTAACTTTAAACAATTGTTTAAAGTAGTTTAAAATTAAACCTTCTCCTTGTGCCATCCAATGTTCCAAAGAAGAAATTAATATTGATATGAGTATATGAGTTTGTACAGTTTTCAAACTTTGAATTAAATTTTTCTCATGCTGCTCAATATTGTCACCAGGCCAATGCACCAGGCTAGTCTTATTATATAAAGAATATAATATATATTTATTATCAATTTATATGACTCATGAATGGTGATAAATGTTTTGTATAGCAAATAAGTTTAATGAAACTTATCACAATCAAATGCAATTGTAGCAAAACGTGATATCAGTTCCAAAATAAATACTAAAAGGTAAACAAAATTTTCAATCAGTACGATAACGATTTCTAATTGTTTCCGATACTGAATGTTTCCTTTCTTGCTAAAATTAGGAAACATTGATTGTTTTGCAACAATTCGCCTCTCTTTCTAAATTGTACCAGCTTTATAGAGAGATTCGAGGTGTTGAAGCACTTTCGCCGAGATTGTGTCGTGTTTTACATCTCATTCATATCTAACATAAACATCACCCCTATTTAATAAGAATGGCTATAAATCTAAATAAACATAAAGACGAATTAACAGAAGCATGGAAAGATGTGATCTCGGAAAAAAGCACCACAGATTGGTGAGTTAATCCATAAATATTTACATAAATTACTCCTTGAATCTAATTTACTTCCTTTGGTTATATGTAAATTTAGAAATGAATTTATCAATGAAATTAATAAATTTCCAGGGCACTTTTTGGCTATGAAGGTCAAACAAATGATCTGAAAGTTATTAATAGTGGTTCAGGAGGCCTAGAAGAAATGACAGAGGATTTAAACAGTGGCAAAATCATGTACGCCTTTGTTAAGATAAATGATCCCAAAACTTCATTACCTAAATGTGTGTTAATCATTTGGCAAGGAGATGGTGCCAACACTATTCGAAAAGGCATTTGTGCTAATCATATTAGAGATGTAGAGAAATTTTTTACTGGTGCTATAACAATAAATGCAAGAAACGAAGAGGAAGTTGAACCTCAGTTGATCATTGATAAGATTGCTAAAGCTGGTTCCGCTTATAGTTTTAAAGCTCCTAGAGGTGATAATTCTGAGCCTAAAGGACCTGTTGGTTCTAATTACAAAAGAATTAACCCATTGCAAGAGATAAATTCCACAGAGCGAGATCAGTTTTGGTATAAGGAAGAACAAGAGGAGAAGAAACGAGTTGAAGAAGAAAGAAAGCGAAAAGATGCTGAGAAGAAAGTTCTTGATGAGGAGATAAGAAGAAGGGATGAAATGGAAGCTTTGAGAAGAGAAGAAGTCACACGGAAAAGGAATAATTCTATTGATGAAATTAAAGCAGCAGAAGTACATGCAACACTAAATCATGTTAAAGATGAAACATTTAATAATGTTGAAGAAACAAAAGTTAATCAAAGTGATGTAATTAGACAACAAAGGAATGCAGAGGCTCAAAATTTAATTGCTCAACGTACTATTGATGCACGGTCTATTTTTGAGAAGAATACTTCCGCTGGACAATTCAAACGTACACCAGAAAAACCTGTGCGCACTTCCTTATTGAAAGCTCAGCAGGAAAAACAATTACAAGAACAAAAGCAACATCAACTAGAAGAAAAAATTGAAGAGTATCCAGTTTTTCATGAAGAAAACAATCAAGTTGATAATACTAGCAAAGAAAATTATGAAGAAACAAATGTAGAGGGTCATAAAATTTATGAACAGCCAAGCGATGAAGAATCTGATCAATTTGCTACAATAAAACGATGTCCAAAAGATATAGAAAAGAAAAATTCTGTTACTAGTCCTACTACAGAGCAACAAAGTAATAATGGTAACATGAATTTTGAAGAAAACAAACAAGTGTTAGAAGAAGTTCAACAAATTTCTGAACAACAATTTGTTGATGCTGTTATTTATGGGGATTCTGGTATAAAAGCTAGGGCTTTGTATGATTACCAAGCAGGTAATTGTAAATTTGTAGTTTCGTCATAAGTATTATTTTAATAGTTCTTTTTTGTATTAATTTTAGCGGATGATACTGAAATTACAATTGATCCAGGTGATATCATTACTCATATAGAAATGGTTGATGATGGTTGGTGGCAAGGATTAGGTCCTGATGGAAGTTATGGTTTATTTCCTGCAAATTATGTGGAGCTTATTTAAAACAAAAAACATACAAATTCTAATTCTGATATATTTTGCTAGAAGATTTGTATATGTATTAATATTGGTTTTAGTTATTTATAATTTTATCATCAAACAATTATTTATATTGTGCAATTTTTAATTAACTCATAAATATTTTTATACTTATTTAATTATTTGTATTATTTTTATTATATTATCATTTTCCTTCAACTTTCTTCTTCATTTGTAGGCTTTGATTTTATTATGTTAATAAAGTTTGAATAAAATTTTTATTTGTTTTTGTTTTATCCTGAAATAGGACCATTTATATTAAACACATGTTTTGATAAAATATTTATGAACTAATGTAATGTAAATTTAAGGAGAAATTGGAAATGCATGAAGTAAATAACTCAAATGAATTTTTATTAGTTATAATCCTAAATTGTATCAATTGTATAAACAAAAGGAGTGCCAAAGTATAATCTGTTATTCTAATTAAAATGTGCAAACAATTCAAAACTATTCATAATATTATATTAATCTATAGTAAAGTTTTTTTAAAGGAAAGATTTTATATACATATTAAACTAATAATAATTAATTAAGTATATGCGAATTGTGGTTACATAAAATAATTAATAATTTTAACCCAGGTATTGTTGAAAGAAATGTATATGTAATATAAACTATTGTATGTTTTAATGCATTAAATAATAGATTTAACTCTTAACTATTTATTTTCGTTGATCCTTTTCATAATGTACGAGTTTTTCCTAAACACAACATACAGATTATTAATATACACCAAATTTATAGTTTGAAATATGACTAGAACATTACAATATTCTCTAATGAGACAAGAGATTGATTGTCAATGTCCATTCCAATGTCCGTTTGTTTTTGATTATGTCCCGGACCCGGAGTATTTGCTTGAATTGGCAAGAGCTAAAACGCTCACGCTTTGCTGTAATAGTCTGTCATTTCATTGATTAAGCAGAGGGATTTGGTTCACTATTATGCAACAATAGTGTTACTCCTACTAAATTGAAACTCGGCACTGTTCTGCACTTAATTGCATGGCTATCAGCAATGGGTTTTCACACAGGTGTAGGACTAGCAAGTGCCCTGCATCATGAGAATTCAACAGATTTAGCAAAGCCGATCAGAGATATTTAGAATGAATAAAAATAATGCACACAACAATTCAATTGCAGTCGAGTTAATTGAGAAATTTTGTTAAATAATTCATTTGAATTTTATTTTATTTAATTTCTCTGAAAATTTATTTAATAAAGTCAAAGTTTCTTGAGACATTTACAATAATATTAATTTGCCACAAAGTCAAATGAGTCTTTGAAAACAAAATTTAATTACTTGTTAAAGTTAAGACAGCAATGAAATTAACTTTTCATTAAAACACCTCAGCTAAGTAAAGTAACGAGGTAATATATTTTTTAATTAGTGATGAATTACGATTACGACAAGAATATTACCAAAAAAGAGGGAGACTTTTAAAAAATCGTGGAACTATCTTGAATGTAATTAACTTTTATTAATTTCTTTCTGTATTTGGTTGGTACATTAGACTATATCTACTTCGATACTTTATTAAAATGAATTTAGAGTGTTTCATTAAAATTTTTAAATTAATTTAAATATTCTTGTATTTGTTCCTATATAATTAATCTGGCTATAAAGCCTATAGAGACTGAAAATGAAGGGAACTTTAACAAAATACTCGTCATTCATTTAATGTGGGTTTTTTCATTCTCTATTCGTTCGTTGTCGTCGTCCTTAAATAATTATAAATGGGATACTCATATAGGTGAAAGAGCCTGTCGTAAAAGTTTATTATTGGTGTTTTATACAGGGGTTTCAACAATGAGCAGGTTCTGAATACCTTTAAATTTTAATTAGCAACAGTGAGCTAAACCACAATAATGAGTTTTTAGAAGGAAATAATTGCAAAAAGTTTTTTGTGTTGATTATAAAATTGCGGTTTGTTATTCCGTTACTTTTGAGGCTGCAAATGGATACAGGCAATTACAGATTTCTGTATCTAATGACAAGTGTAGTCAACAGTTAGAAATGTTAGTCACGTGATCAAAGAATATAATTGAAATAGCTGTAGATAAAATGAATTAAATTAGAAATGCATTGACATATTGCACCAGACATCTTAATTAAGAAAATACCAGCAGGAAATAACTGGACATTGTTGAAATACTATTTAGTTTATGAAGTTTGCGAACATTATATGAATGATATGCAATTTTGAGATGATATATTGAAACTTCCTGAAGCTGCACGAATGCGAAATACTGAAAGTGATAAATTACGGGTTATTCTAAGAATCCCACCCGGAGTAATACACCAGTACTTACATATTCTATTTTCACCACCTCATTTATATTACAATTTCAATTTTGCAACAATTTCAACTTTAGCTTCCAGAAAATATGCTCCCCCTCTGAAAATCCAAATCTAAAATTATTAATCTAATAAGAAAGAAACAAGCATCAGTTCATTTTCTAAAAAGAGCTTATGGGGTTGCAACCCCAAGAAAACAATAAAACCCAGATGGTTCCCAAAGCATAGAGAAAAAGCATGTATCCGACGCAGCAGCAAGTTAAAACAATGTGTAAGATAATAAATTTATCTTGGAAGTTTCGAGCCCCCAGCAAAGGGATTTATGCAGAGGTTGGAGGCAGACAGACTGGAGGTAATGAAATATGTGGTGGGGTCTATTTGCGAAATTCGTTTCGTGTTATGTGCATGCGTCGAGTGTTAATTGTGCGCGGAAACAGTCGTGGACCTGATGATCATTCGTAGTTCCGCAAAAAAGTGGAGAACGTGCGCATGTTCCCACCTCATTTGGGCAGCGAGGTCTTGATGATTTTGCTTGCATCCGACACCAAAGCAAGCAACAACCGTTCCATTCTTCTTTAGTGCGCCCTTTATTGAGTTAGGCAGAGCGAACGGATCTCGCGAGGCGGCGACGACGAATTCGCGGATATACACGGTGTATCGCTTGGCGGCAGCGCCGGCGGCGAAATTGTCACGCTGCGAAGCCTTGGTTACGCTCTCAAACATTCGTTTTGCCAGTCGAACCGCATCCGTTTCCCAGTACACTTGTGCTCCCGCGTCTTTCGATTTTCTCTCGACAGTTTCGTCAAAGTACGCAAACAATCTTCATAATTATTGAAATTTGTAACTCGATTTAATAACCAATTAACTTTCCGTTTGTTTTTCGAACTAAGTAAACTCACTATTTAGCCGCACTTAAAAGTTTGAAAGTTTTTAAAGTTAGTTTTGACTTTTCGTAATTTATCTAAAAATAAACACGCAAGCAAGTAACATTAACATGTATACAAAGATTTATATTAAATTAAATTTCAAACCTAATTTCAAATTCTAATTTCTATTTCTAGCTTGAACTATTATAAATATTTATTTTTTCGCATAAGTTCCTTACTGCTACTTTACTACTGAATTGTTAGTTTAGACAAGTTTAGTCAGTCTCGAAATATTTGCTATCTCGTGACATTAATAACATCCTAAAAGCTTAACAGACAAGCCAGTTTTCATTATTCATTTGTTGTTCATTTTACCTATTGCGCTATAAACACTTTTGCACACTTTTCCACTTCACTTGCAAACCTATCAATCTAAATATCTGCCCTATATCTATCTCTATCTGTATCTGTCTGTCCTTATTTTGCTAATCAAAAGCGACATTCATTTCCTGATACGAGTGATGAATAATATCAATCACTTTTCCACTCATTTCCAATAGCATTATCTTTTTAATTTGTGTCGCGTGGAAGTTTCGGCCCAAAGAAGATAAGAAGAAGAAATTGCAGCCTCCGTCGCATTGAAAAAAAAAATTATCGCATACTACTGGTAACTATTTGATGTCTTATTTATTTGATGTAATTCTTGATGTATTAAATCTTTGTGTTTTATTGCTTTTTATCTTGTATGTACAATGTGAAAATAGAAATAAAGTTCAAGCACAAGTCGTACTTGTAGACTGTTTAATGTTTGAATTTCGTATTAAAACGCTGACAACTTCTTAGATTATTCGCTGGAAACATGATGTTTAACTGTTGCTTTACTTTAACTATACAGGAGCAATCGATCTACATGTTTCTCCCTAGCTAAGCTTTAATCAGGATGCTATTTCTATTAAAGTTTCTTTTCTTTGCAATTTTCTATTTTCTTTCGTTATTATATTTCTTCTTATGAAAGTTAAGAGTAATTATTTTTTATTACATTTTTACTTTTATGTTATGTTGTGCATACGCAGAAATTTTGACAAATTAAATTTTAAGAGTTGAAAGATTTTCTTACGGCGCCCCCTGGTACAATTTCTTCTTGTCACAATTTGTAACCTTTGGGGTTGTGGAAATTAATTTTTGAAGATTCCTAGTAGTTTTTGTACAAAGAAAATAATGAAAAATATAATTACACCACTTCTTTAGTGTTTAATGACTACCCCAATTTAAAAATTAATTTTAAGGACTTGTAAAAACGTTCATAGTAAATTTTTTACTTTTTAACCTTTACACAAAATTTATTTGATTAAATAATAAAATACGTAATATTAATAAAATATAATTTCTATTTATTTATATATATATATTCATATTTCATTTAAACGAATTTTCATGCAATTCAATTTATCTCAGACAAACAAAATGTTTCATGAAATATGAACTCCATAAAGGTACATGTACAAAATAACAGACCAGAAGTATGTAGTAAGAGAATTTCCATGAAAATATTGTATTTATTTGAAATATTGCGCAGGCATTTCCACAACGAAAATGAAAATACTTTAATACTTGATGCCTTGATGTTGATCTCCTTATAAAAGAGGCATTTAAAATCACAGAGAAATGTTCCTTTGAAAATTAATAAGCATCGTTTCAAACTGAGCAATACTATTTAGAAAGATCATGTCATAACAAATTCAAAACTCATAAAAGTAATTCGAATCGCGAGAGTCCCACATTTATTTTCATTCCCAGTTGGAATCTTTAGAAAAGTTTGATACGCAATATTTGTTGAACTAAAAACATAACAGCAATTCTTGGAGTAAATAGAGTTGTGTTCTAACTAATTATAACATTATTAAGTACAGTATCTATGCATATATGCAAATTAGAAGGTACGAGACAACTTTAACTTCAAGTTTAACTTTATTCCACATCCAGGAAATTTCTTAATAAGCGAACTAACAAACAAGTTTGCAATTCACATCTCCTCCTTGTTCTTGGTGTTAATTAGTTTCGCCATCGAAAAATTAACGCAAGCTTCACTTGTTTTCAAGAGACGAACGAGGTTCATTTGAAATTTATCATAGACAAAGAAATAATCATTGTCAACAAAAGTTAAATTATTGGATTGGATTGCGTTGAATTGGCATCGTGGACAAGGAAGAGAAATATTGTTGAGATATGTTAAGTCCACTTCAGTGCTTTCATTGGCATGTGTGTACGATTGTGTGATAAGTATGAATAAGCAAACGGGAGTGAATTCAATACACGTGATTTCAGATTCACGTGCAAAACATACAATGCTCGTTACGTCTGCAAGTATAATTATAATGAATGCGTAGTGCACTCTCCGCTTCATTCTCTGCTATAATTAGTGTATGTTACTTGATTGAATGTTTGTTAGTTGGAACGCAATTCATATTTGTTGGTAAGGAATCGAATTTTATTTTTGTTACTTGATCCTATTACAATTACCTTTCGGTGTTAACAATACCTTTATTATGTTTTTGATGAAATAATCTGAGTAATATGAGTGGCGCGTGAAGAAAGTAATTATTTTTTGGTCAAATAAAAAAAAAATTTTTTTTGATCAAGAAAAAGTTTGATTTATTTTGGGGTGAGGTGGTTGTTTATAAGATTAATTATATTAAAATATATTAATTAATTTTCAAGTTGTTTACAAATTTGAATTTACAATGGAACTTAAATTTAGAAAATCTGGCAAATTTCAAGCGTGGTGGTTTCCATTAGGGATGCAAAGCAAACAACCATATAGTGTTAATTAGTTACAGCAAATAAATGGTCTTCAATCAACTTGAGTTTCCCTCTTGTTGATGTTTGTTCTTCAAGGCAAATGTGACGAGGATGCTTGTTCCATAAAATTATTAAATAACGGGTCTTCATCTAAGCCACGTGACCAAAGTTATTAGATATACAAGTTACCAACATAAAAATTGTAATTTTTTGTTTTTTGAGGAACTGGTATATCTAGATATGATTTTCTTCCAGACAAATAAATTTAGCAAAAGTTAAAAAAGTTAAATTCTTATAATTTTTCTATTTTATATATTGTAGGTTTTCTCAAACTTTTTTATTATTCGAATCCTTGTCGTTTTCATACTTTTTTGATTAAAGAACTGACGACAAACGCAATATTTACATTGGTGAAAAGTGCTTCGCTTCAGCTTCGCATATACAAAGTTATATATGTTATCCACGATCAATAGAAATATTTCACAAGGTGCGAACAACTTTCAAGGAAAGTTTGGCTGAGAGATGTTCAATATTTAGAAAGAAGTTGTTGCTTGTAAGGTAATAAAAACCCATAATCAAATAACAGTTTGAAAGCAGCCAAAACAAAATTCTTTGAATTTTATAGAAAATAAACTGAAATAAATAAAAATAAACTTTTTTTGAATTAACAAAGTGTCGGAAATCATAAAAAAAATGTGTTCGAATTTATTTTTGCTAGAAACGAGCGTGTGGCTAAAATAAAAATTTATTTAAATAAAAAAAAATTGTTAACTAAGGTAATTTTCAAGATCTTCAAAGTATCACGGGGTGTATATTTCGCGACGTTCTTATTAAATTAATATTATGTTTTAATGAGTGTAATTTAAGACAATAGATCCTTGCGTCTTGCAACTTCTAAGTTTTAACTTAGATATTGCACAAAAATTAATTATAATTTTCGTGTTTATGAATCTATTGTAAGTCTAAAATTTAAAATTACAAATTTAAATGGTAGGAGAGGCTAAAGAGACAAACTAGTCTCACCAAGGGGTATCATGCGTACCCCTTGATGAGGCTAGAATATGTTTTCTTCTAGAAAAAATGTTAGAAATTAAATTTTCTTAATTTTAATTTTTGTCAATTAATGAAAAAACGAACTAGATCAGAGGTTCCCAACCCCGTGCCCGCGGGCACCATGGCGCCCGCAGAACGATTTGTATGTGCCCGCCACTATTCGACAGAGACAGATATTTTCATAAACATTAATTAAAATTTGGTTA
>JASKGN010034567.1:0-85299 GCA_030556245.1 Falagria sp. GC000072 | reverse complement strand
GTCGTATATTTCATATTTGAAGTTTACAATAAAGGCATTTTGATTATTGCAAACTTCAAATACGACATATACGATAAATAGCATGCTATAGTCAAGATCATGAGTACCCCTAATATTATTTTTAACTTAAGTGCTTATTGTAATTACATAGTTGAAACGCTCCTCAATTAAAAATAAATTATATCCATATAGAAATAATTCAAATAACTATAATATGTTGGAAGTAAATGAAAACAATAAAAGCTGAATATAATCTTTATAAATACGTTTATTTGTTCTTTATATTCTTTGTATATTTCAATAAATTTATATATATGTATGTATGTATATTATTTTATATACAAATTTTCAATTTTAGAACAGAACAAGAATCACAAATTTACGCAAATATTATTATAAAGGCGCTAACTTTTATAATTCAAGCGTTGTTCTCAGTATTTACACAATTATGATATTGAATATTGAATTGTTCATGTTATAAAACATTAAGGTTCCTGTTACAAAACTGTATAGATATATAGTCTTGAACAATATACATTATACATGTAAAGACGAAGATACATCATGATATACTTATAATAGACATAGAAAACATGAAATATGTATTAATTATTTTAATATTACATACAATAATTATGGTTAAAGTGAACCAGCTGCAGAATCGCGTACCTAATTCACTTATATTTTTATGGCTTCATAATTTTGCATTCCCTTGCTTCTAATCTTATTAATATTCCTTGCTCAACATCATTTGCTATTTGAATACTTCTCTAGTTGACAAATTATATTATTGTTGTCAGAAAATTAAAAAGTCCATATATTGGATACGCCAGATATCAACTCATTTAGGTACCTATATATTCATTTATATGATATATATTTAATACTTTATGTAAAATTAAGAAAAGACACATTACTGTATCAATGAATTAGATGTCATCAGACATAACTCTCGCTTTCGGCATCAGTTACCAACAGCAACCTGGCCGTAGCATATGTTGGTGGAGGCGGTGGTGGAGGGCGATAAATTGGTGGCAAGTGAACAGGTGGTAAATGCCGAAGTGGAGGAGGTCGACGTGGTGGTATTGGTGGACCGCAAAGGCTTTCATTTGAAGTGCAAAATGCTTCGTCTTCCTCAATCCATGTGTTGTCCAAAGAACGCATCCGTGCGGCTTGGCGACTCCAATCTGAACGATGGAATGATGGATTTGTGTATAGTAAGCCCGGGGAGTCGCGATCGTCTTCTGATAGGGTAAGACCCGAATCACGAGATAATGATTTCTGGTCCTTGGACAACTCGACTGAATCTAAGGAGAGTCCTAACGCTGAAATGAGAATAATTAAGTTCGATAACAAAAACTTAAAATTAAATAACTTACAATGAAGACTATCCGATTCTTCTGCTCCACTATCATGAGCAGCTTCACCTAATAGAGAGACAACCTGCGAACCAAATAAGTTTTGGCAATGGTTAATCAGCATCTCTACCAATGCAGGCAAGGTACGCATGGGAGCATTCTGAGAGGGTTCCCAAAGTAAACTAGGTCCAACACAAACACCTGCAAAAATATGGATTAGCATGGCACACGAGAAATTTGCAATTGGGCACAAACCTAAGTTTGCGGCTGACATTAGGTTGAAGCGGGATCTCTTCACAATGTTGTTTAATACACTGACAGTGTGTGCTAGAAGCATGTGATTTTCTCGCGGCAAAGTCATCAACAAGCGTCGCAGTTGTTCAATTCTTCCAGTGCTTGCAACATTTAGCCAATCCTGTGCATCACCACTTAATAGCGGTTCTGGTAGACTACGTAAAAAATCTTTCAACAATGCTGCGAGAAGCAAAGCGGGTGTGGACGCTATTTCCGCACAAACTGACGCTCCTATAATTAAACATATCATTAGAATCATATGAATTGAGAATGTTAAACTTAAATATTTGATCAGCAAAAATAAAACTAGCATTAGCAAAAGAACAATAAGCTTTATTTACCTTGACTATCAACCTTTTCCCGTAATTCCCGAAGAGCTCTTGCCGAAGCACATCGACGAAATATACCTTGAGTCTGTGGACCTCGTTGAAACAATGCCCTTAAGATTGACATAAGCACTGTTGGAAGTGCGTTATTCACACATAGACGACTTAGAGGAACTCCGAAAAATTTTCCTGAATTCTTCCGGAATAATTTTAACGGAATTCTGTTCAAAAGAAAATAAATTTTATTAAAATACTACATATTTAAATTTTTCTAGAAACATGTCTTACTTCCGTGTAGCAACGGGAGGCTTGCAATTGGCTTTCAATTCAAACACAATGTCACTAGGTATCCGATTATTGTTACAATGTGTAAGATCAAATCCCTCCTCTGTACATAAAGACTGACGAATCCTAGCCAGCTGAATTGAATGTGGACGCTCGCAACCTAATAAAGGATAAGCAGTGGAATCCCGATCTTTGGCATACAATGTGTATCCCCATTCAGTCGTTCTTGATTCATCTATAGTTAGGCGAGCTAAATCGGCTGCTGTTGTATCAGGACCAACGCCAATGGTTTTTGACTACAAAAATTTCACAGATAAAATTATGATAAATATATTTTCAATTTATTACTTACACATTCTGTCCCGGACAATGGATCTCGGTAAACAACTTTGATATTCGTAACAGGAGGTTCCAAACGTAATTGAGCCATCAAAGCTTGTTTCAATTCACACCACCAAGAGTCTCGTGCTGCTTGTGTACAGAAGGACACTAAAATTGTTTTCGCTGGATTGGGCCAACCAATGAGGAAGCCTGTCTCTGATTCTGGACATGACGCCAGCCATAATTCGGACACACGAACGCTTTCCTGTAATTTAAGTTATTAATGTGTGTTGTAACCGATATAAAGGCAGGATTAAAGTTGTAACGTGGGTAGTACTTACCTTAAGCTTGAATGTACCTCCACTGCGTGGTTTAGCAACCAGCAAAAGGTCCGAGAATAAGAACAGGTGACGCGGTTTTGCCGTCATTGGGATGTTGGGCAATGCCATGGCACATGGTGCTTCAACCAGAAAAATACGATTGCAGCCTCCTTTGAATTCTTGGGTTGCTGCACATAAGTCAGAGAAAGATTTCTTCCTGAATGACTTTGTCTTCTGGAAAAAGCATAATTAACTTAATTGACAACGAAGAAATAAATTATGAAGAAACACTTTGAATGATAGTTAGCACTTATTTTAAGTCCAAAAAATATTGAGTTCTTAATGAATCCACTACCTAAACTCCTAAACAGGAATAAATGTCTGTGACTATTTGATAGGAATGAAGAAAGAAATAATAATATTTAAATCCTCGTATAAATGAAATGCAAATATTAGATGACAACGCATAGCCTGAGATAAAAATATACAAATGACATAATCCTACATCATCCGTAAATTATGAAAAATCTAGAATTACGCAACTGCATTGAACATTTATAAAGCGCATCGGCCAAATTCAACAAACTTAAACCTGCAGGCGAATCGTCGACTTTGCTTTTACGAGCAACACGATTATTAAACTATTCTTTGCATATCTCTAGAAGTGCTTTGTCAACTTCGGCTAAAGTTGTGATAACGAAAATGCTGTCTGAAACATGCATAACGCGGGAAAAAATAAATGTTCATAGTTCGTGTAATCTCATCTAAGTCCACATTCGTTTTGATTTTGTAATAATGTAAATAAAGGTGCATCGTCTTTTTAACGCATGATTTTCTAACTCCTTTTCCTCTTTGTGCTTAAACGTATGTTATATTTTTGTATGTATGTAACATTGTGCATATGAGAAAGCAATAAGAAGAACCAAGAAAAAAAAGATCCGTAACGCCGGATTACAACATTGCCACATGTTTGAACCAAATTAAACACAAGTCGACTCAAAATTTGGATATATAATAAATGGACAAATATCTAACCAGAGACCAAAAAACTACGTGGTGTAGATTCGAAAAAGGTTTCCTCACAAGTTAGGATTCGACATGAAACATAAATAAATTGAATATCCTTGATAGATATTAGACATTCGATGAAAACAAAATCTCTAATTGTGGTGTTCTGTAATGTTCGTGGACATTAGTAAAAAAAAAAACTAAAGCTGCTGTTGTTTTTCAGTTTTCAATCATAAATTCTTTCATGTTTCAATTAAAGTGTCGGCAGAGTTGAAAAAGTCCCTTTTTGATGTGGGCAGTGATGGTATAAAAACAACAGCGATGAAAGCAAAAAGTCAATAGTTAATCAGTCAGGAATACGGAAGCATCTTTTCAGCCGCAGTGGATGCTGCTAATGTTATACAAGTAGATCATAGCCACGCACTATTTTCTATTACAAAAGAATCTAAAAGCGATGTTTGTGAATCGTTTTCCTTGCTTGATGGGCGCTGATGTTCCCGACGCTATTTGTTGATGCTAGATGAAGCGTAAAATGCAATGCATATACCGTAGGTTGGTGGTAATACCTACATCGAAAGAGTTAGATGTCGTATTTTATATCGTGTATTAACGCAAACCACACGTAACGATAAATGACGTAACTGACGCAATGCACTGATTTGTGACTTCTGTTTTCTTCGGGCCAGTTGTGACCAAGCCGCCACATGGCCCCCTTTTTAGATAAAACATCCAATGATAAATACATATGAGTATTGATTGTTTAACCTTTGAAAAATGATCGGAGTTGTTCATGCATTTAAGCATTTTCTATTTAAATCGGAGATATGATTAGCATTACCAATTTGGCATTGTTGAGGACTTGTTATTTATTCTATTGTTGTATAAACCTACCACATGATAAGAGGAATTAGCTTCAGTTGCATGTAACCCAAGATGATCATTAGGAAATAAATCCTGTATCCTGTCCAAATCCTTCTTCCTTCCGTTGAGGGCAGGTTGCGATCCACTCAACAATCTACCATAATCAGCCAAACGTTCAGCCTGAAATTAAAATAGCAATAAACACACAATTCTCTTTTAAATGTGTTCAAAGAAATAAAACTGGCTAATAAATAAATTTAAAAGTTTTATGTTTCTCTTTCTCTTTTGATTGCAACAGCTAGAAAAACGAGAATTCAATTTGACATCATAATATAAACAAGCCGCTTGAGAAAAATGAAAATAATGAAATTAGAAACGCATCAAAAGTATCTGTACACGTAGGCAGATAAAATTCAAACTGTAGCTTACACCTTAAGACGAGATTGCCTTACATGTCTGTACAATACTTTTACGCATACTAAAAGTATCAATCTTAAGTGCATTCGAACAAGTCGTAAGTATGTAACTTTAAGTAACTTTCTTTTTTAATAGAAAAAAGTAATACAAGGTTGTTTGTCACATACGATCCTAGTACATAGTTTTGTGATGTTTGTTCTTGTGTTGTCTTAATGTAACGTTTAACATTCACTCGACAAAATTAACTAAACAACATGGCCTAGGTGCATACTCGCGCCATTATAAAACGTGCGCTTTGATTCTCTTTCTCCGTCGCCATTCAATTCTCGATGTCGCTTGATTTTAATTTTACATTCTTGCTGGCCACAACAATAAATAATGCAACGCGTTATACCGACAATGTGCATGGTTCAAGAATTATTGACGAGATTACAACTAAGTAGATAAGTGGCTAGAATTATTAGTAATTAAAGATCTAGGTCCACGACTTTTATTTTCAATGAGTATTTTTTGGGGCCGCGCAAGCCATTATGAAACTTAATTGTAATTCGAAAAAATTAAGAAGCATTGCAGTGCAGATGCGAAGGTAAGCTATTCTACGGGGAATAAACAAAAAATAAATGAAATATTTAATTGGCAACATAATTATTTGCTTTAAATTTGTTATGTCGTAATCATATTTGGTATTGACGCTTTGCTTGCGTTTGTTGTGTGCCACATTAGTTAAGTCCAAATTATCTTTCGATTGGGATATAATTTTCGGCCGCGGTCAGACGTGGGCTTGTTTTACTTTCGATCGGATGCCCATTAATTCTAACAGCTTTAATTGCCGTAGCTTTTCTTTTTAGATTTTTGTTTAAACGATCTTGCTTTCTTGGAATTCTACGAAAACCTGGTCAGACTAGGTAATTTCCCAATTAAGTAGGTTTACTAAGTAAGATATGTAATGATTTTGTATAAAATGTTGATGTTTATGATTTTATGCGCTTCTCGACGCGGTGCTTCCATTGATTGTTATCTGATCCACCGTTAGCCGAGCAAATTTTGACATCGAATTACATGCAGAAGGTATGTAATTGAAACTTATCTGAAAAAGTAATCTCGACAATTACGACAGTAGCTCAATTAGTTTTACGGTCGTATTTTGTGCTTAATTAAGTTGGAACAATTTAGTTCGGTTTTTGTCAGAGGAGCATTCTGTCGTTTGATTAATGATTTCACCGCATACTTAACTCTTAATTCTTGAACCTTGTAGGCATAAATCAAGAGGCTTCTATCGTTTATGCTTATTAATAAGAAAAGACTTTTATGCTGCGTTTTACTAATCGAGGATTAAATCGGTTTTACTGTTACTATTAAGTAGCACTTCTTCGGTTATCGATAACACACCTCGACTGCCACTTGGGAATCAACGGTAAATAAACAAATGATTATACGAATGCCATTGGAAAAAAGAAAAAGATCGTGTTTCAAATATATCATTGAAACAGAAGCCGCAGCCAGCGTATGCGGAAATTGTCTAAGCGAATAAACCGCCATAAAATTATAAAACCAAGTAATCAACAGAGCAAAAAACTATATGCCATGTCTATGAATATATAAGCGCCTTTAATTGGAGGTAATGCTCGGTGATAATTGTTAATTAAACATTATCATAATCTCTTATATAAAAGCAAAAGTCATAAAATCGAATTGATGTGATGCCAAGTAATTATAGCAAAAAATCGTGTGAAAACCATCGACGCCAGTGCAAAGATGATAAATAAACAACTCATAAATTTTTATCTTCTTTTTTTCTTGAGTACATGGATTGCCTTAACTGTAATCGTTTTTTATATTTGCATTTCTTTGGCTATAATAGACAATCCGATTCAAGATTAAATTCTGCCTTTTCGTTAGTTTTTATGATCAAGTTATCCATTCTAATCAAATGGTGTAATAATTAAAGTTATCAAGGAGGTATTTTCTTATTATTAGAAATTAATTTGAATATTTCCAATTATCCTTGGCCTATTTAAAGGAAATCAAGACAATGCAACTAAATCAATAAATTATACCAAAAATATTAATCACAATAAATGACAACATGCTATGATTCAAGTTGGTTAAAATTTAGTGATAAGTGAATATATATGAAGAAATACATGACATACTTTAAAAAAGTAACTAAATGAAGTGGCACTTATTATTTGCTAAAACAATAAATTATGTAATAATCGTATAACCCAAAAAGATAATTTATAATTTAATTATTACATGAAATAAATTGATCAAATTCATAGCCATAAAAAGAATTTTCATTTTAATAATCGGTCATTAAACTCCCTACACATCATCTCATCTCGCAACTACTTGAACTATCGCATATTTACAATCACTAGTATAGTGTTTATTATCGTAGATGTATTTATCAAAATTTCATTCGGCACTTCAGCAGCTTGTATATACAAGCCAAGAATTTAATAATCTAATTGAAGCAAAGCAAGCAAGGAATAAGGATTTAAAAGAACCGCGGTTCTATGCACAGCTGTTGTTGCTATGGCGGCTTAACTGCATCGTCACGCGTGTTTGTTTATGCTGTCGCATGTCTGCCGCTGCTTTTTCTTCGGAAAATTCAAATTCGGAATCAATCCGGCGCGGCGCAAACCGCCTGCAGAATGTCTCCTCTCTTAAATGTTGCAATGATGAAATGAAAAGCGCAATGCTTGCGTAAGTCTGTAACATCAAAGTATCCATCTGCGACATCTGTTTTAATCGTTAGTCGGATGGCTGATCGAGTCTGCAAAAACAGTAAAACACTAAAATGGTGCAGCGCACGTTTGCTTATATTGTTTATGCATCCATCAAGTTGATAATCCAGCATTCTTGCAATAATTATCGACGATTTATTAACGAGGCGTTCAATCGAAAGTCACTTAGAGCGAATTTATTACCGTGACTACTTTATTATTTGCTGATGATTTGCTTTTTATAGATTTAGTCGGTTAAGACCTCGCGTGTTACTTTAAAAACTTCTTTGCAGCTATATAATTATATATTAAACAAAAAAAGCGAATGAGTAAAGATTGAAAAAACTTATTTATATTTAGCATCATCAGGTAAATAGCTTTAATGTTTGTCCAACTGTCAATAATTATCAGAAACAAACAAAAAATTATACAGCACTCCTATATTGACACACGACATATGAAATCCATATATTATAACGAAGGAACGAGGACATTTTTCAGTTTCACATATCACTGACCCATTTTAATATACGTAAAGTCATTGATTGGTTGTCAGTGATCAATGGCACCTACAAAATGCCCCACTAGTCAGGTCAGTCATTACATGAAACTGCAAAGGCACTCTGTTAACTGCCCTGATTTACTTTTTGCCGAATATATATCTATATTTACCCAGCAATGAAAGTAGTATATTTCAGTTCATTTAGCAAACATTTAAGCGACAGTGCGTTAGTCCTTTAACGGCCAACATTGTTTGCAAGCGACTCCGACAAAATATTGGAGTATCTTCATGCCATAACGAAACTAAGTACAATAAATAAAACAATGACTATCGTAATTGTTTGCAATACAAATGTCTCTTGTTTAAAGTCTGCGGTATGCCAGTGTCAATAGGACTAATGTAGTTTAGATTATAACAAATAGCAAACAGAACCATTGTGCAATCTTCAATCAGCTTTGGTTAGCAGTTTAACAAACAAGGCTTTTTCTTAGATGTATATTTCGCTGATATTGTCTCTTGTCTCAATGAAAAATGAGGTTTACCAGGAAATTGAAATTGTTTTGTTACCATGCAGCAGGTACAAAAAAAACTGGGGTTTCAGACAATGCAGTTAATGCAATGAAAGCAATTCAATGTGTGTGTTCATAAGCAAGTTATATTTGCTTTTCTTATGAAAAGAATTTATAAACACTGTGGTCTTGCTTATAGCAACTGTGTGGTAATTAATTAAATGTTGATATTAAATAATAATTGCATAGATGTGTGAATTGTAAGCAAGCAATTTATTGTTATATTGAAAAAGTCACTTTATTGGTAGCTAACTGTCATAATTAACGGGAACAGGGAACGAAGTTCATATTCTATGGAATTGGAATCAGCAGATTTTGCAAATAATGCTTGTAATTAATTATTGCAAATGTACCTTATAAAAATAAATTGCTGAGAGTGACATGATAAAATAAGCAAAATTTATATTTATGGAATTACTAATTTAGACATTTTAAATTTGAAGATAATGATTTATATTTCATATAAAAAAAGTAGAATAAAAAACTTCCCATTAGTTTTCACTTCTAAGAAGAAAATAATAATAATAATAGCATTTAGGATCAGTCAGAACAAGTGAAATTCAACTCCTGAGTCGTGTCTTTTCAATTCTTTTCTAGCATTTTGTGTGTAAAGTTTACAACCCTATTACACGACACGCCTTGACACGACCGCGTTGTCTTGTCACGTCATTCATTATTATTATCATTACCATTATGATTATCTTCATTATTATCGTCATTATTATAAACATAAACGCTGTGGCTATAGTCGTGCATGAATACGAAGCAATCACATGAAACCACCAAATGAACGCATGAAAAGTACCTCACCTCGTATCTTGTACCAAGCAGCATCCATCCCAGACAGCTTGTTTCGTCGTTTTCATTTCTCTTGTTTTTTATTCGTTTTTATTTTCCGTCTACATGTATTATACCTACAGACAAATACTCAGCAGACGTTTTTCGTTTTTTTTTTCTCTGCGTTGCTCGTCGCCAAAACTAAACGCGACACGTAGAAGACCCGACACGAACAACGCAAGTGAAAGTTTTGCACTTGCGGCATGTAATAAATTAAGCGAATAATTGCTACTCATAATATACTCATATCGGGTTCAAAAATGTGAGTGTAAACGACTATGTGAATAATGAGATATCGGCGGCTGCATGGTTTCAAAAGAAAATTATCGTAACTCAATATATGTATACAAGCACCATCCATCCGTTGTACGGAAATAGTCTGCATGATTAAAAGATTAAAAAACTTGGTATTTTGGAACAAAAAATTTGCGCTTTCGTTGGGATCGTTGACCAATTAGGAACACGGTTTGCATACTGAGTATTGAATTATTGATCAAATTCAAGAAAATTCTTCTATACTGTCTTATATTCACTCATTTATTTACTTCTATATACGGTTGTATGGGTTACAAGCTTATGGTGAAAGTTATTTATTGATCATTGATCATTATTCCGGACGGTGGATTGATATCGAGATATTTTTCTAATCGACAATGCAAATGATCTTTTGTAGGTAGTTTCTAATTGGGTTCATTGTTTCAAAAATCCGAACTTTCTTTAATCATGTAAGCCAACAGCTTTTTGAATTCTTAATCAGTTGATCTTGACCATTGTCTTTATAGCAAAAATTTAGAATTCATTAAAGAAAATAATAATAATAAATAAAAATGAAAGTTTCAAATGAAAGAAAATGTCGTTTATTTAACTCAAGTTATAAATATTAAAATTCAATATGGATTGGTTAATATATAATTAAAAAAGAAAGAGGAAGTAATAACTTTCTTTGCCTTTTGTAGAATTGACAATAAAGATTTAATTGAAAAAGATATAATCAGGAAGAAATTTAAATTTTGATTTTGTTGATAAGGTGTAGAGTTTTTTACAAATTTTGCCAGCCATAATTACCAATCAGAAACAATTCAATTCCAATGCTTCTAATCACAATCCCAAACAACAATAATTTAATTTCAATCGTTAAAATTTCTAACTGTCGACAAATATTTAATTGCTGTTACTTTCTTCATCTCAAAACGCGGAAATTAATCAATACATCATCATATAACTTTTATTAACGTCTTGCATAATGAAGCTTCCGTTTTCATTCGGACTAGCAAATTTAAAAATTTTATGGCATATTATTTTTTGTGTAACTGTCTCGAATCCATTTAGATTTTACTTCTATCTTGTTATTCTACCTGTTACTTGACATAATGCGAGTGGAAATTAGCGAAATCGGTTAGGACGGTTGTTGTTGGGAACTTCCGATCTAAGTACTTGGAACTACAATAACAAGTCAGTTACAGTTTAAAGAAGAAAAGAAGAAGAAGAATGGCAACCAGACGTTGGAGATAAACAGATAAGTAGCGAGACCAAAACATTGCGGATACAATTGTCGTAAGATTAGTAATAGTCTAGTAAGTAAACGCCACTTCGTACGGTAAAAGATGAAATACATATTTGAAGTACAGGTAAAATTGAAAGCTTGAATGAAAGCAGGAAATGAGCAGCGGGAATTCTATTATTTGCTTTAGTTACGAGAAATCAAGGTATAAAAACTGTAACTGATTTTTTTCAAATTATTTAGGTGAATTTCATGGTGAGCAGATATAATTTTAGATTTTAACAAAAAAGAGACACAATGATAAAAATTAACTTTACTAAGTAGACTTTTAAAAAGTAAAATAAAAAATAAATAAATAATTATTAACTTGATGCAATTAAATTTAAATGAAACTACTTCAACCATATTCATTCATCCATCCATGTTAGCTAGCTATAATCGAAACCAAGTGAACTGAATATAACCTTAGCATAACCGTAAATGAATATAATACATATCGACCGTAATGCAAACATCATCTTAACTCCATATCAGTATCATCTCAATGTAAACTTGATACCGATCCCCTTATTGCGTGCATCGATGTATTACAAAATTTTTGATTGACATCAATTGTTATTAAAGTTATAGTTAGCCATCCTATCGTTATCCTTTATGATATTAATCATACATATGATAATGTCCCAAGTTATTATTTACTCATTTCTAAAATAATCGTTTTAAAAATTGCCTTAGCCTTATTATCCTTATAATCATTTGAAAAATTAATCAGTATTTGTGGTCCTGTATTTTTCATTCTTCACAGTCCAACATCAATTTTTCCTTTTCTTTTGCTTCTTTTATCATCACTCATCAGCATACACAAAACATAATACTGCATGCTTGAATCTTCTTAGTCCATTGCATTATCATTATTTGCCTGGCTATTATTACCTTTGTGATGTGGCTTTTCGTCGTCTGTTCTTTTGTATTTTTAATACATTTTTTCATATAATACTACTATATATTATACCATATATGAATATCAGCGTTTTGTATGTCGTAGTCGTTCTTACCTGCTGGCCATTCTCCCTTGTATAAATGCATTAATGATATTAAATTGGGATATGGATGCATTTTTATTGATATATTATTCTTATTATACTCAACGTATTTTATATTCTGGCTATTATTTGGATGATATAAGTTTCAACTGATTTTATGACTTTAATTCATCATTTCAAATGGCATTTTATTTGATTTTGTCTGATTGATTGTATTTGGATGGCACAACGTTCATATATATTAACTCTATTATCAGGAGTTCTTTTTCTATAAAAAGAATATTTTATAATATAATCTGTTTTCCGTTTGAAACTGCATGAGTTTCAATGTTAGATATGTATATGAAATGACATGTAAAATTACTGAATCATTAAAGGAGTTTATTTATTATTTAGTAAATTTTAATTTCGAACAAATTTATAATAATAAATTTTTCCTTCAGCAAAAATAAAAAAGATATTAAACTTGACGTTGACCACACGCATTAAGCAAGGTCAACCCTTGAAATCGATCAGCTACACTACCACATACAAACATTGCATAACTCATGGTGTCTCCACAATTCATCTTCAGGCATTTAATTTTTACTACGAAATCATTAAAACGCACAATCAACAATAGACAGACTCTTATGACAGATAATTACTAATAAATTACTTATAATCGCTTACAAATTCAAATTAGCATACAGAAGATTTTCATAAACATTTAATTGACGAGCCTCGTAGATAGAAGATGGTCTACGTCAAAATTTAATTAAAATCTTTAACAAATTAAAATAGATTGTAAATAAACATCCAATAGACTAAGCGATGACTAAGCGATCATAAACTATCCTAAATTTCAATAACTGGAAGATATAAGCAATAAGTACGTAGGTAAGTAAAGCAAATAAGTAATAAGCACAGTTTAATTGATAAAAAAGGTATTCATCAATCATAATATCTCCAGACATGCCGAAACTAAGAATGAGAGACAACGATTTCGAAATGAAGACATGCTTCAAGGACAGGCAAATCGATTCCGTGCGCACATATAAATTACAAACAAATTCATTTGTGATTAACATGATTTATGAGCGGCAAGCTTTATCCACCTGAACAATTTCTAAAATTCGCTGTCGCGTTCTGATTTTATAAGCCTTTCTCGCGTGCTGCGGCTTCGATAATGGATGCGTACCGGGTGCACACATTGTGCGAGCGTTCTTAAGGTAATCGACTCTAGTGGCAAATGCCTTTTCTTGCGCGCAGTGGCAATACCGACCTAAAACTACTTAACTTAAACTCTCGCAAACATTGTATCGAGACGCCGAAGACATTGAGAGAGCCAGTTTTCAAAACTGGATGCCTTTTCAGTGACACATCTTTTATTTTCCGCCACGTCGACTTCTCCTGCTGCAACTTGCACTGCACTGCGATGTGGATACATTCGCAGGGTTTCTATACAGGTACATATCTAACATATACCTAAAGAGTTAAAGCATACCAGAAACAAATTCATTTCTTACTAGGATCGGATCTACTTATCTATCTGAAGAGACAGAAAAGAATATAACAATAGAATTAAAGTTTACTTGTAACTTGAATTAAAGACACGAGAAGGAAAAGTGAATTCGAATTGTAAGACTCACTCGGCAGCGACGAAATGATTTTAATATGCAGATTAATCTCGCGATAAGTACGAAGTGAAATAGGAATTAAAATAATAACAAGACAATACGAATGAGTTTTGACGACGACGACGACGTAGCCGAAGAAGGCGACGTCCGTTCTACATTTTATATTTATCACATGCATTTTACTTTCTATTACATGCTCTTTGTCTGAGGACTGTCTTCAGCCGTTTGAAAGCGACTGAAATGGAAGAGATTCAAGAATAACACAATAATAAAGCACGCATCCTTTGATATGGGACATATGGGTGTTTCACCTACGGTATTCTAAACAGACTTAAGGACCTCTTAAATTTACTACTAAAAAATTAAACGACCTATAAAAGCATAATAATCAAACAACTCCATGAAGTGATATTGGAGGAACTGAAGTCAATTACTTAGACTCTTTCTAGACTTTACTCTTAATTGCAGTTTGTGGTACACTTGGTAGATGCATAGAATCGTGAACGAAATGAAACGCAGCCGTGCCTAATCTAAGGTTAAGGTAAACACGAAGGAAGGTGACTCCGTCGACTCGTGTCCTGCTTATTACCCATGCTTAAGCCGTAACTTATGTGTTCGCTTTTACCGCGTGCCACAACGTCAAATCCACCCACAAGAGTAGTCTCTCGAGTACCGCGAGTTTTGACGAAATTTTTGCCTCGTTTACGACTCGTAATAATTCGATATGCGACATTAAACCGTCGACTTATCGCTATTCAAATCGCGCACGTGCGCGTTGTTTGAACTGCATTGGCACGGCATAAGTACACACTAAGAATTCGCGAAATTGCATCCTGGAAAATTGCTTGCTAGGAATTTCAATCTTTTACAACTTGGAAACATTTTGGTTCTGGTTAACCAGTATCTAATTGCTTTTATAAATTTACTAATTTTGACATTGCAGTTTCAGTCTTTAGATATCTAAATTTTGCTGAACAAGACACTATCATTTCAACTCACAAGAACCAACCTACTACAAAACTTGCATTGGAATAAAGTTTTATCCATTAAATCCTATTTAAGCATATTTAATATTACATGGAATGTAGTAACCAGACATGAAAACTAATGAAGCCAGATTTCACACTTTAATTGGTTCAGATATCAGATGAACGTATTGATAATGCGGTTGGATGCAATCACCATGTAAGTATTTGTTTAGCATGCTTTTCGTCGTCAAACAGCGTCAAATAAAAATGTTCTGGTCAATGTTACATACATACCCTGGATGCACAACTCGAAATTATGTCTATTTGCAGTAGTATTAATTACAAATTTGCATATTTATATCTTGTAAACATAATACTTTGCATGTATTACTTGTTTCTTCATTTCTGAATCTTAACTTAGATAGAATTACTAAGATTGCTTTTTTTTTCAATTCAAAAAAATCAAAAAACCAAACACTATTAACCTACAGAGAATTTATTATCACAATCAGTAATTGACCCAATAAACATGTACCAAAAATAAATGAACGCGATAAAACCTAATTGGTAATAAATAAATCAGAGAGATCCAGGTGAATTTCTAAACTTGCAAATGATGCAAATTTATGCTCGACGAGTGCAGCGGATTTTCGAAAATCCGCAAATACTTCTTATTGATTATAACAACAAATATAACTAGCCAGAGACGTGGATATAAGTGTCCATGCATCGTTTCACAAATGGGTTACATTAGATTGTCGTTTGCATTCGCTGCTAAATTCTTTCTTTTCCTCTGGTTTATTGGCAACGCGCATTGCTCTCCAATTGCGACGATGTCTGGCTCAGCTCTGCTCTACACTGCAACGTGTTGTCGTGTACGACTCGTTGTAATTTCGTGTCTTTCCTAATTCATCTTTGAAATCTCGCTCTTTTCATTTCATTATTACTTCATTTCGTGGATTCGATTGTGGGTTACTTGCGCCATTCGATTTTTTTCAATTGTCATTTGGTAATTTAATTCAATTATCAATGTGCGCACGTTCCGATTGCAATTTCGTATTTCCTCGTGGTTTACCACTAGACCAAATTCAATACTTGCATAAAAATATTAGTGCCAGAACTAAAAGTCTACCATTATCCAGATCATAACATATCATATCAGAGATGAAGCTGAGGGAGGTTTCCATCAAGCACAAGTTGGTTATGGTTGTATTGCCTTTCGTCTCCCAATCAAAGTATAGGTTTGTCAAATGATGTTATCTCCAAAGGCAAAAAGAACAAAAAAATTTATGACGAATTAAAATTACGGGTTGCGAAACAATGGAAATATGTAGAGAAGACAAACAAAAACAAGACGAGGCACCCATCAACAGCATCGCCATCACCATCAGCATCAGTTAAAAGCCAACATTGCGGAGTCGGCCTGAAGAACGGCCGTATCTTTGGGCTTTGAGCACGATTGCCATAACTGTAATCGGCAAGGTCATCGTGGACGCCCGTCGCGAATGCCATTTAACTCGTTTATGCATTTCGCGTTTTCGCATTACCTATATACCAAAGAACAGTGCATGGACAAGCGCGCGCAGTCCCGAAAAATGCCAGCCACAATAAAGTACCATGCGATATATGCAGAACCCCAAAAACCTGATATTTACACGGTTTTACCTGAACGCAGGCTGCGATTCGCCAAATTTAAGGCCAAAGGTCGTGGTCGTCGTGGTCTTCGTCATTTTCATAGTGGTCGTCGCATTCTTTGGATGATTATTGTTCTCTCCTCCAATGGCCAACTCTTCTTGGGGACTTGTTTATTTGCTGGTTCCTTTATCACTTTTATGGTGCCATATTAATTTGGATTTGCGAGCCACTAAAGAAGGTATGGTCAGACACAGGTACAAGTCTTGTAAACAATAAAAGCCATTATCAACGGGATCAACAAGAATTCGTGACAGTGATTGGAAAGTGCCATATAAAAGCGAGCTAATTAATGAACGACGTTCCTAGCAGGACAGCCACAGGCATAGGCACAGGCAGCGTTGTTGGAACGAACAACTTGACATATTAAGTATTTTATTTATTAACGAGCAGAGAGCACTGCAACAGCACCAGCAGCTGAGGTAGCAGAGATGAAGAAGAGGCGACCGCTCGGAACTAGAAATTCATCACTTTGACAAATTCAAAATTTCCATCCAACTGTAAACATTGATCATAGAATCCTAATAAGTTCGCCATATATTGCCATGATGTGAGTGAAGGAAGGAAAGTAAAGAGCGACCGCCTGACGCAATAAGCACACGACGAAACAAAACGCGGCTGCAATCGAAAAAGGTCGTTAAACTTCATCAACCAACATCAACAAGAGAGCTCCTTATATTCATACATATGCGTATGCGCTCGTCTTTTCTGCTTGTTCTTGCTCCTCTTGGGTTTCGTCCTCGCCTTCTGCGGTTGAAGCGCTTTGCTTTTGCTTTGCATTAGCTATATTCGCCGTATAAGTGTACAATAGGCGCATGGACTCGCAGTGGCTGCGAAGGAACACGCAGCACAGGCCGGCCGAGAAAGAAAAACATGAAAATGTAGGCACACATCGAAGGAATACGAAGAAGTAGCTGCCGACGAAGTTTCAGAGAGAGAAGTTGCTCTCTCCCGCTTCGCGATGCAGCATCTCCTGCGTGCCTTTAACGGAGTTGCGCTAGCATCCTAGTGCGACGTCTACTTGGCACCCCGAATGCCACCTCGAGCTTGCGGACACACTGCGCGTGGAATTGCGTCGCTTCCATGGGAATAGCCTGCAGATAGGAAGCAAGGATGAGATTATCTACGGGAACAGTCGGTATAAGTCGCTACTTATACCAGCAGGAAAGATATTATCATGGGCATCGGCCATCCGCGGTCGCTGAGCGCGAGCGTTCGCGGACTCGAGTGTTGGAGAGTACGTTGAGCCGTGCGCGCTCTGGAATGCGAGCAATCGACTCGTATACGTCTTTCGAGCTTACGGTGTGTGTGCCCAGTGCTCTTACTCGGTACTTTTGACCCACAATTTCCAGCTCGGTTGTATGCCTTTTGCTGGCATGATAATCGCCATAAAGACCCTTCTGATGGGGATCACTGATTGGAATTCAGCGTGGGCTGATTATTCCTCCAACTTCTTTCTTCTTGTGAGTCCCATAAATCCCGGTATACATTAACGGCGGCATCAATCAGTGTTTACCAATTGGACACGAATGTTGATCAACTAGATTTTGCCCTAAACCAAATATTTGCTATGCTCGGTACTAAACGCAGGTTTCTAGTGCAAAATTGCGAGCAGTTTTATAACCGGCAAAATACATCAAAACGAAAGTATTAAAACTCGTGTTCAAAGTGGATTCTATTTATTATCGGATCGGTCACTATAATTCCGAAAGATTTGATTGAGCTTGTAGCAATTCGCGTAAACATCACGTTTCTAAGTGGTTTCAGTCCATTCTGCATCCACCTCATTTCGCGTTTTTTATATGTTCGCCAATTTTATTGCTAGCAACGCAAACTGATAGAAGAACTACATACAGCGAAAATTGGAAATCGCTTTCGAAGATTTACTATCAGCGAATCTACGCAAGGAATAGTCCATTCTTGTTATAGCTACATACATCAAGCCTATCAAAATTATCAAACACCTTAGCAACCATGTAGGCACCAGGGATACTGCTAGCCCATTGCTTCTACTAATTTTGAAATTAAAGGAACTTAATGAGGATAGCAAATATTAAACTTGTGATAAGTTGGTTATGCATCTCTGACTGAACAAAATAATTCCGGGAGATATATGAGATATCTCCGAATGTTATTTACGTTTTAATTTAAGAAGATGTACCGTAGTTGCGACGAGGATAAGCGATAAGGAGTCCTAAAAACGTTGACCCCAAAAAAATAAATGTTAACACAACGAGGAGCAAGCCATCCTTCGGAAATGAGATTTATTTCAGAGTGAGAGAATGAAATGTTTTATTTTATACAGCATACACAAAGTGGCTGCAATGAAAAATCGAGATGAGATAAAATGAGTTTCTAAAAGAAAACTTGATAATGGCAAAATGCCTGTCTCAAAGGAATAACGAAAGGGAGATGAATTTTGATAACGTGGCGTAATTTTTTAAAGCGATAAGAAAATTAAATTAAAGTTTACTTTCTGACACTGAAATAGAATACAATAAGGAAAATATGTACGTATTTATATTTATATTAGTTGAGAGAACGACATGAATAGAATTCAGAATTAGATGTAAATCGTTGGAAGTAGTAGTTACTGAGTGAGCTTTGCAAAATCAAAAAACTAAGCCCAAAGTGCATGAGCAGTTAGTTGCGAACTCCCGCAAGTTCAACAAGCACGCATGCCAAGCCTTTCCGCATGCACTTTTAAACACTATGTGAATAAAGCTGTAAAGATGTCGGATAGAGAACTGGAAGTCATTAAAACCTTTCTCTTTAATAAGCCCGTTCGCGTTCTTGGCACGTATTTAACCCTTTTTGCACTCGGACGATGCTTCTTTTTCCTTGCACCAGTCGCCGTGATAAACATAGATTATTTCAAATTATATATTTTCACTCTTGACTTCCCTCGACGTGCTTTTTTCTATCTGTCTCTATAGTGATTGTAATTAGTATCATGATCAATTGCTAATTTTCAGAGAGTACCTTCCTTGCTTTCTATATCTATATCTATCTATATAACATTGAATTATTTTTAGGGGAGAAAATTAACCAAATTTTGTTGGACGTTACACAACTTCCGGTATAGGATGCTGGACTTGTTTACATTTAATGTGATTTCTCACATGTGTGATGATCGCAGACTAGACTATGACTATTTACATTAAACACGAGCACATAAATGCGAACACGAACATTAAGTTCATCGCATCCATCTCTGCATATGCTTGCTGAATGAAAAATAAAATGGTAACGTGGAAACGGATATAAGGATCGTCAACTTTTCATTTCACTAAAACCAGCAAACAGGGTGTCATTAAAAATTCCCACTTGCTAAATTTGTCTGGTATAGAATTTACATGTATTTCAATAGTTGAAAAATTCTATAGAATGTTGATAAATATTTGTTTTTCTTATAAAATTATTGATAAATTGAAATTTCCATGATATTTATTTAAAAATTTCAAAAGCAAATTAAGTAATAAATATAAATGCGTCATAATTTTTTGTTGATAAATTGATAACTTTAACTAGTGTTTAAAGAAGTTATAAAGTCTATAAAATTTCGATTAAAAAATAATTATTAGCTAGCCTCGAAAATAATTATCATTATAATGGTATAATCTCAAAGAAGATATGAATAGATCAGTGCAACGAGTGGAAATATCCATCATCAATCGTAAAACAATTTCTTTATTATTTAAGTGATGGCTAAAAATTATGTTATTAAATCATATTTATATGCTACTACAACATATTTGTTATGATTCTCATTTGAAAAGTCATTTCGTCGTCACACCCTGGGAAGCACATTGTTTTTCTCACAGCTATTATCCTCATTTGAAGTGCCCTCTCAATGCATTGTAACAAAATACAAAGAGAAACAAGTGAAGTAAACATTAACGTAAATATAAAAGCAATGCATGTGTGTAAAAGTGAGCAAAGTAGATATTACTTTGAATTAAATATATAGTGGATTACACATGTATAGAAATGTTGTGTGTATGTACACAACAATTTATACACATGTGTAATGAATGTTGGATACATGCTTGGTTAGTTAGGTAGTTATTAAAGTTTCCGTTCTACATGACAAACATACTATGACCTTTTTTATGTGGCTTGTAAATTTCGTTACAATTTTTTGTAATTAAAACGTTCGAGAGTAGAAGTAGAGAGTGCAGAGATGTAGATCGGAATTGAATGAATTCAATTTAATAATTCGTTTTTAATTTTTAGGCTTGTTGTTATTACATTATTATTATCGTTACTATTATCATATACATTTGTCCGAATGCTATTAAATGATTGATATGTGTATTACTGATATTTAGTTCATGCATGACGTTTGCTCTATAATATTGTATCATTTTTTATTTTGATTTTCTCTTTAATCCTAATGATATTTTAATAATAATATTTGCATGGAATAAATATATACCTAATCCGAAAAAAAATATGAAAGTTTGTCACTATTTATAATGACTTTACCTATATAATAGCTCCATTCGTTATTTTATTATTAATTTTCCATAATAAATTCGTCATTACTGATTTTTTTAATAACGTTGTTTTGCTACGTTATTAATTTTCTGTAATACTGAAACTCTTTAATAATTGTCACTTTATCCCTTTTCTTCAGTATTAATTTCAGTAATAAATCGAATTAATAAAACCCAGTAATAAAATAAGGGATGCAACTATTGTTTATTTTAGTAAACAAAATAAAGTTTGCTCACCAATAAATCAGACCTCATGATTCGTCCAAATTCCAAAAAAAGTAACTTCCTAATCCATCAATTAAAATCTCACTCAAAACCAATCACTAAATCAAAACAGAAGATAACATAGATAAGTCACAGACGACTGAACAACCACCTGTACAAGACGACAACCTGAAGATAACTGAAGCAAACACTAAACTGCAAGTCTGACAAATTCCCACAAAATTTACAACCAATTATTGCTCAATCCGTCGTGTCTCGACTGTCTTGAAACCTAACGTTTTACTCACTCCCTCTTGCAGTTAGTAAATAACTGTCCTAGTGAGTGAGTAATTTTACCTTCCTTATCCCATTATCCGTTTATTGTCTGCACCTTTGCAGCCACATTCACATTTATCTATTGGCATTATGCTCAGATACTATAGGTACATGTCCATTTCCTCTGTCATTCATAAGCTTTCAATAACTATCGTGTAACTGTCCATGTCCACCCAGGGTGGACATCTCAGTGAGAGAAATCAGTGCAGTACCTTCATGTAGTACGTGCTATACTGAGGGACACAGTCAATGAATTCGAGTTGTAAATTTGAAATTGAGGGTCATAAAGGTATACTATACATTTCTTACGTGACTTTCTGGGGAACACTTTTTGATAGTTCCGCGAAAAAATGTGCAAGTGGACAATGAGAAAATAAGGTGGTACCTATCTATCTAAGGTGGTATGTATCTACAAATAAATAAAATATCCTAGACATATAATAATGTTCCGCATATCAATGTTTGATTTTATTCAAGCTTGTTTCCGTTGATTCTCATAGCTCTAGTCGATTCTCGTTATTTCTTTTTTTTTTGTTCTCTCAACAGGTTGCTGTTTTGGCACGTATTTACGAAAAAATATAGTTATTATCGTCACGAACTTACATGCGCACGTTTATTTTGTTTATTCAACGCTTCTTGCTATTATTTTGCTTTCGTATGTTTAATAATGATGAACTATTAGGATATCAATAGATATCTAGTTGAGTGGCTAATTTCATAGTGACTATCGTAAAATCAGACAGGTTTTTTGTTTGTATTTGATTGTTTTTTAATGTTTTCAATACTAGTTTCTATATCAGTATCAGAGAGAATATATATCCTAATTATGTATTATATTTTTTATATTATGATTTTGACTATCATTTATATCATTAAAATGTAATTTCATGTTTAGTGTTTGCATTTCCGGGTAAAACATATTTTGAAGAAAACAATAATTTAAATTTCCAAACTACTGATGAGTAATTTTATTTATAAAATTCTCGTTATAATCGTGATTAATCTTTATCATTATCCAATATCTATTATCCACTTGAGATGGGCCTGATTTAACGCATTAGGTTAAAAAATAGCGTTGCTCAAGTGCCTACTAAGCTATTATTTTGTCAACCTATTATTTCAACCGGTTGAGATGCAGCAACGAAACGGCTCAACCTATTATTGAAAATTAGCAGTTTAGCCCATCTCTATTATCTACTACCGTGACTTTATAGCCATTATACACACTACCATTTAAAATTTTTTTTGTTCAAACTGTTTAAAAATCCATGCAGATCTCATAATAAATATTCACCCTGCACCTATAACGATATAACTATTACCTATACCAAGTTATACAAAGCTTCATCAATATTTATCAATGAGACTTTAGTTCGTCGTCTCTTCTTCCTAGCTAAGCAAGGCAAGTAATCATTTCTCAATTTTTTCAGCACATTAGACGCAACATGAATGCCATCCGTCATAGAAGCTTTGTTCTCCATCGATGCCATTCTGGCTTGGGTTCGAGGCACTGCATTACATGCTCGACGCGTAGCGACAGAAAGTTTATCTCTAATATTATAAATGCATGATTGTATGTAAATCAGCGCGGCGTGCATGCTCGCGCGCCTGGGATCGTTGCCGTCCCCGCGGTCGCGTGCAACGCAATGAAGCAATGAAATACCAACTAACGCAATCAAACGTAAAGCTCGATGTAAAGCTCACGCGCGGATCTATTAAATCGCGTTTACCTAGGCTAAGGAGACAGACAAGACAACTTAGGCGCTTGCTTAAGAGTAGAAACTGAAACCGAATGTGAATCCAAATTTGATTCCTTGATTTGATTTCTTCATTTGTTTCCTCTTGGAAGAAAACAAAATTTGAATTTTTTTATTGTTTCCAGGAAGGGTATCGCAATGTGAGTATTTTAATTTATAAATTATGAGGATATTTATTTTTGAAGAGAAAAATTTGAATTTTGATTTTTTGTTTATGAATAAATGTATTTGTTAAATGGTAGTAATATGAAGTAATTATTTTATTTGTGATACCTAAGTAACAGGCATTAGTATTGTGTAAAAATGAATTTTCTCACAATGAGAGTAAAAATTAACATTGTTACACTGTATAATTAAATGAAATGTAAAAAAGGAAGTGTATGTAATTGAGCAAATAAATTAAATAATGAAGCAATAACGGAGAAGTGTATGTTATAATGTCTCTATGCTAATTTTCATAATATTAATAACTAAAGAAGAGAGAAAACAATTTCATATTATATAAATAATTAGCTACTATTACTATTTGCATATCTAGTTATTTTATAACTAGTTAATATTTCTCTTTCTTAATCTATTCTATTTCTCATAGGAAGTCAAATAAGATTTACTGAGACTTCATAAATGTTCACTAGCAAAATTAATTATGTCCTTAGATGTCACCTCATGTACAAAACTGCATATATGGTTACCACCCTATATTTTCTATATTTTCAAAATTAATTTCTAATTATTTAAAAAATGCCCCCAAGCAAGAAAAAAACAAAATAAGAAGATAGAGCATGTGACAGAGCAAATGCAGCGTGTATTCAATACATATATCATATTGTTGTTAATTCCCGGGCGATAATAAATAGAATTGCGTTGTCGGCACAGCGACAGTTCTCGCACATGAAACGTTTTCGTTTTGTACTCCAGTGAACGCAAGAAGGAACAATCCTGCCATATGATATACATTGAAGCTATGTAGCGTTTATTCAAAAAACGTGCGAACTCGAAACTCGTACGATTTATAATCAAACTAGGCGCGGTCATATTATAAATTACATTATACGCATGTCATCTGTACATGTATGTATATGTGTACAAATGTGTTTGATATAGGTGTTTATAAATAACAAAATATAACGTTATAGACAGGATAGGCTCTAGTTCAAAACATTAGGCTCTATATAGATTCTAGAAACTTGAACTCTACAAATGCACACATCGTTTATAATAATCCTGAATCTGACCTCATTTGTGATTCCATTCCGATTTCCCCAAGTAATAATAATTGCATTATACGCTGCTATCAATTTCAAAAGAGATTCAGATTCTGGAGAGTTTTGGAATTGCACTAAATTGAAAATGCACAAATGCAATCCCTGCTCCAAGTATTTGTTATTTGCCATTTATTGTTTATTTGGCTTAGAGTTATACTATTAAAAGGTGTTAAATGTTTGCGTTTCATTTGCACTTTTGCATATGCTATTTAAAAGCTCATTTGTCGTCAGTATAAACAACTCTTAATATTACTAATATTCAATATGTATTGTGGCATTCCAATGATTGTATTTGCTGCACTTTCTTCTTATGTGTTGTGGACTTGTTTTTTGTTCACTTTGATTTTAGGGCTTGGTTGCGAATTGTGTTTAGCTCGGTTGATTTATTTAGCGCTAAATTTCCTAGCATTTGTTTCTCTTAAATCGCAATTAAACTTCAAAGAAAGTGTGTTAAATGCTTTTTTGATCAGAACGTGCTTTTGTAATTTCCTTTTGTTAAACTATAATTAACAATCACGTAGTACATATAACATAAATTCCCGAACTTTTTGTGATCAAAATTCAAAGTGAAACCAAAAACCTTCAAGCTTCCCTCGAAAGAGGTAAATTTGAATTTATACCAATGTATCCTAATAAGGTAGATTGGGGATACCTATGAATTTGCAAATGGCCGAATGCAAATTGAATTTGCTTAAATAGCTAATGAGGACCCCTTTAGTGAGCGAGTGCCAAATTTGTCTTTCTGCTATACTGAAAATAAAATGCATAGTGACATAACAAGAAAAAAAACTAAGAAAATTTTCGCACAATTATCTCGTGGTCGTTGTCGTCGTCATGCGTGCAGTCATTGTTAGTTTTTCAATCTTTAGCGATTCGCGTTTTGAGCGCGTTTCAAGGTTCTTGTGAGGGTCGTTTCCATCCATGAATGCAAGCTATTTACTCAGTGCTCATGTGAAACGTACACGGAGCGCCATATCTAGCCTCCAGTGAATACATTCGCATGCGTAAGTAAAACGTTTTTGCATTTTTCTTTACTGATTACACTTCGCCGCGATTTACGTACGACTAGTTGCTAATTGTCTGTTTTAAACACTTCGACCTTTCGTTACAGTGCGTGTGCACTGTGCATTGTGTTTTCTCATTCGAATCGCCTTGGTACTACACTACTACATGATCATCAATAGCTACTGACTATCTTAACAATCATCAAAATAAAAGTTTCCAAATGACTTACCTCTTTGATCCCATCTAATCGTCCTAAACTACGAGCTTGTCTTAAACCAAGTTCCGGAACACGACGTCCTTTCCGACGTCTTTCAAGTAGTCGAGGTTTTCTCGATGTTGAAGGAACAGCCGGGATACACTCGTCGTTGTCTTCCGGATCAGAGTGCATTTCCGGACAGTGATAAGTGTAGCGGCGTCTCGCCACTGGCGAAGTGATGCGTGTGATAAAATTATCAAACATTTCAGATGCACCTAGTCTCGCATTTCTCGCGAAGACCTGTAACAAATAATAAAATTTGCATTAGGATTCGGTAATAACAAGTTCTAGCAGTTGCAATTATAGTAAGGAGTTGTAAAAATCCTAAATAGCTAAAGGGGCAACAAGCATCAAAGCAAATTATAAAAATATGTAAAGTTGATGATGATAATAACGATGCCCGCGCACGATATTTAAATAACACGGCTGTTTGAACCAGAGAGGAAGTCAACAGGGGCAATTATGCGAACTAGTTTTCGCACACTTATGAGCGACATATATAATAAACTTATCGAGTCGACTAATATGTGCATAAAAAGCGTCGCAGCGCGAGGCGAATTGTGATCGCTTCCACATCATAACGCGGCTGTCGATAGCGCGTTCATGTCGTGAAACGTATGCGTTTATTCACTTATTCACCTCCGCGATGCGGCAAATCTGACCGAAGTCGATGGACATCGACATGCATAAAAGAAAATGAATTTGCGTTGCGCTTACATCAAGGAGTATGAAGTGCGCCGAATGCTGAGCGTGTGACCGACCAAGCTGTTGAAGTTTTCTACGCATGGTAATATACTGGACTTTGAAAACACTTGCTGTATGCGTAATTGCAAGATTCTCATGGCTATAATATTATTAATGCGATTATCTTTTGAATTTTAAATTCGAACCCATTTGTTCGCTTCGCTTGATGCTTTTATCACTTTAGATTCGAACAAGATTCTATTAGGTTAGTAAACATCTATCTCGTCCAAAAGGAAGGAAAATTGTTAGATTTTATTAGGAATAACGAGCATTAAACAGGAGGGAAAAAGGGAGATGGATCTCTTACTCAAGTTTTCATAAGAAATTCTCGGTAAGCTGTTGGTAATACTAATTATAAGCTGCAAAAGCAACTGATACTGACACCAAGAGACTCGCGACCGACGACTTTTTCCACTCGCTTTTTCATCATCATTATCATTAAATACATGTTGCGAATAGTGGTAGTAACATCCTTCAATCGTAAACACGCACTCCACACGCATCTGCAAAGCGCACACATCAAGTCCTGACCAAACGACGCATTGGAGGACAGCACACGCAATTCTTCACTTTAATACTAAAAGGATAGAAACTCGAGCTAATAGTTTATACATAAATGCATGAGTCGAGAGAATCACAAGAACGTATGCACGCATAATACTCATAATAATCTTCATTTAAACTTTTCGCGTTCGAGTTTTTCCTTTTCCTCATCGCTGACGATTTTTTTTTCGAGATTCTTCGGGGAATACTATTAGCAGACTCTAGCTGCAACAGCGTCAATGAAACGCAGTACACGCGAACGCAAATAAGTGCAAATAAAGAAAAATGCATAATTTTCGCATGCGTTAGTTGAATTTACGGCAAAAAACTAGACTTCTTGACAGCTAACTGGATGAAACTGGAAACTCAAAAGGAAATAAAGAAAAGAAAAAGCTACGGGAGTGAAAAACCATGTGAAAAAGCGAACAAAAATACAACCAACTGAAAAAGGAAATCGTAGAAAGAAGAAGTCTGCTTTGCGTACGAGAATGAACGAATCTTGGTTACTATTATATGATCATCAAGTCGAATAGCATTTGAGTTGTCTGTGAGCATGAGATAACTTGAATGAATTGATTAACTAACTTGAAGCAAAGTTTCATTCTTACTTGGGCCAAAGACACAACTATACATATGAAAAAGAAAATCTCAACGGAAATTGATGCGACGCTTTGATCGAGAAATCAACCATGTTTCATTGATAAATATTTTTTTTGTTAAGTTTGTTACTTAGTAACTACTTTTAGTTTTGGTTTGTCAGTAATTACAAATAGATGCCGACCATTTGCAAATGTAAAAAATTACTGGTTGTATCTACATACACATTGGACATAAATTTAATGATAATTTTATAAGGATAATGAAGGGATATGCTAAGAGGAAAACTTGGAAGTCTTTCAAATGGAGTCCATTAAAAAATTTCAAGTAGAAAAACGAAAGAGCAAAAGGTGAAACGCGAACGACGTGACGTTTTATTTTCCTGCTTGTTTTATATATTCAGAGGTACAGCGTATCCGTCTCTTTGAAATAATCAACTGTAAAATATGCATATATGCATATTTCTATGAATATTATGTATATATTCGTTGCGTAATTTAATAGAAAGTCATTTAAATGCTGGAACTCATTCGCTTATTGCTTCAGAATAACTAGGTAAATGCTGAGAGTTGGACTAATTGAAGTTATGCATTTCCAACTCAATTAATCATTTTTCTGTTTCCGCTTTTCCATTAGTTTTAATTCATGATGTAATTAAAATAATTTTGTAGTTTATTGATAATGTGGAAAGTTAATTATAATTATTTTCCTTGTGTTTAATTACTATTTACTTTATTTTATTACTTATTATTTTTATTAATTTATTAATTAATTAATTATTTATAATTGCTGGTTATACAACAATTGTAGAAAAAAAATCGAGAAAAAGTTTTCCTTGTGAGGATACTGGAAACTTTCTCTACACCTAAAGTAACTTCAGACTTTGATAATTTTCCGGGATTAAACTAATCTAAAAGGAAATTCCCTTAATTGAAAAGAGAAAGCGAAATTTCCAGAAGCAAAAATTGTACTACTACTCAACAATTGTTCAGTTCAAAAGAAGAAAAGCTGAGATAAGTAGATAGTAAGTATTTAAGCACATAAGTAATAATCCTTACTTCCTATTGTTGCTTGTGAAGACATCAAGTTTTATCACCATTGTGTAATGTTATTATTCTACATAGTTGTATTGTTCCGGTTATTATTTAACTTTGTTGAATGTTTCGTTTATTAAAGAATGAAAACATTTAGCAAGAAATAAGCAAGCACACAAAGATGAGTAATGTTATAGTACAAACTAACATAAAATAAAAGTTATATAACAACTAGACATAACAATTGCCTAAATATTAAATAAAAGCTCGAAGTAATAACAATTTAGAAAAAAAGGTCATTAATTTGTCCTCATCATTTAATAAATCGCTAAAGCCGTCAAAAGCATTGATTATAAATTAATTAAGAAAGATGAAAATCGACAAATCACGTTTCGGTCCGGTAAGCGTCGATTTGCTGGCAAAAGAGTACGAAGTGTGCACAGCAGCACAAGCTCAGCAAAAGCTCGCTTAGCAAAAGCTCGTGGTCTTCGCGAGGACGGGAAGCTGAAGAAAAACAGCGGCGCGAGCGCTGCATTCCAGCGACTACATGGCCAGGTCGGCATCACCGTTTCGCCAGTGCCAATAAAACGAACGAAACATTGATGAAACACATAAAATTGTTATGTGCCGACGACGTTACCGTTAAATCGAGACGATTGGAGACGCACCACGCGGCCGCGGCTGCGGCGCGACGCGCTCGCGTACGGTATGTAAAGTATTTTCCAATACGATAGGATAGGTCATATCGTGTATGAATATCTCTTATCCTCTCAGCTAGTGTTGTGCATAATATGTTGTTTCGTTTTTACGTGCAGAGTTGAACTCTGTTTGCATCTCAAGCTTGTACGCGTGCCGGCACCTTAATAAATTGGATTTCGTTGGCGATATCATTACATTTGTCATGTAACAAACAACCGAGCGTAAGAAAAGCTTATTATGATTGTGTCATGATGAAGATGAATGTGAACATAATTCACATTACTGTTGTTAATTATTTATTATAACAGGAAGGAAGCATTTAATTGTCGCAATTGTGACAATTACCGGGCGCATCGTCAGCAACAGCAGCAACATTTTGCACTTTGCTGATTGTCTGCCTCAGTCATTCCGCATTCGTTAACTTCCTTAATTTGCTATTTTTCCTCGACAGCACGCACGTGTTAATAAACTTGCATCGCAACTCAAGCACATTTTCCGCAAGAAAGTAAAAATGCGTGTGTGTGCAACAAACGCTTGCTCGTTCCTTTTTCCTTTCTCTCGACGATTTATTCAATCAATTAGCGCGTTTATTGTTCATTTTTCGCAGCGTTGTAAGTGCGCACATTAAAAACGTGCATATTTGCAAATGCACCGTTAGCTCGTAAGTCGTTTCGTACGGTTTTCCGCGATTCCGCGGCGACGCAAAACTATCGCCGAACCAAAACTAAACCAAAGTACCTAAGTGCAGCAAACTGGCCGACTGGATAATTCCAAACGTTCACCTCTCATATGCGATCGGCGTGTGAGTACGGACATGCACTCGAACATCTTGTCTACAAATTAGAATTGCTAGCTGGACGACGAAGAGAACGCAAGACACGAAAGTTCGCGTTGGACGTCAACATGCATGTTGCAGCTAATTCAACGTGTACGTAACTAATTTGCAAAAGCTTCATGGAGGCCGAAAAGAGAGCACCAACCGGGAAATTTTCTTGCCAGATATTATTTTGATTGCCTAATAGATTTTGTATTGTGGTTCTGTCGTCTCGTGAATATCAAAAACACGTCAACCACATTAATTTTAATTATACACTATTATAATTTGATACATTGCAATAATAAATTAAATTTTGATCAAATAGATTTATCCCGACGAGGAATTTATAATATTGAAATCCACCAAGAAAATTCTTTCGAGCTATTTCATATTTCTTGCTTTAATTAAGTTAAACAGATATAAATTGAGATTGGTATTTGCTTAACATGATTAAGGTGGATGTAGATTTATTGAACATTGATGCAATAATATTCTAAGCTGGTTTTCTGCACGTTGCACCATCATTCCAAAGCGTCGTGCAAATTTGAGTTAATTTTGTGATACAAATGCTTCCTGATCACGTGTTACTATCTTAGCAAGATTAGCTAGATGATGTAAATTATAATCTGGGTTTACTATCAGAGATGAATTCTTTGATAATGAAGAATTTCAAATATATAAATGTGGCTTAATTAGAAAGCAATTAATCAAACTATGCAAAATTAATTTAGAACGCATACAAATGAATAAAATCAATAAAGACGATTAATTGCGATAGTAATTGTCATAAGTAGTAATTGTAATATTAATTACTTCCTACAAATATAATCTCCATGTCATGTAAATATAGTGCAAGGATAATCATAATTCCTAGTATATACGGCTCGTTAATTCAAAGAGTCTTTAGAATTTTCTGTTAGAACCGTAATTCCATCGAGTTGTGCATTGTAAGCATAATTTAATTAATAACGTAATTGTTGTCATGCTGTCTTTGGATCTTCGTGAAGCTTTATTTGTTTCAGTGTTTTCATTGTCTGGCTTCTTAGCGCTTTGCAAACAATTCCCGCTTTTAGTTAAGACCATAAAACGCAATAACTGTGCTTTAACTTTTCCACAATTTATATCCAATAATAAATTTGAAGGAGTTAAGTTATTCAAAAATTTAATCAGTATGTTATAAACGAATACTATTGAACATAAAAGTCTAGAATAATTTTATAATTTTTATTTTAAAATTGATGTCTCGCAGAATCAAAAGAAACGTGATGAAATCGACACATTCACTATTCGCTATTCGTTCACTAGTCCAATCGAACATAGTTATACACCAGTGGTAAAACCAGAATTTTAACTTGAAAGCGGCCAGAACTTCAAGTCAATGTTGAAGAATTCGTGTAAATTCGCAGTAAAGACGTGAATCACTCAATGAAATCTTATATTCGCTGAATGGCTTGACTGTTTATATCGTATACAAGTTAAAACTTTGTAACTACAAATAAATACAAGCCGCAAGTTACGGGAGATTTACTGCGATGGAAACGAAATGTGGACAACTAGACACACTTTTATTATTTGCCATCTATTACTTATGCAATAAACGTGCAATTGACAAAAGCCATCGTTCATTGCGGTGAGAAAGCTACAATTCGCCAAAAATTTATGATTCACCTTCGTAGCAATTAAATAATTAGTTTTGCTTGTTTAAAGAATGCAACAGCCGCTTAGTAGCGTCTTGAAAATCATAAAAATGCCAACGCCACACACGAAAACATGTAAACAGGTTTCTGTGCGATTCGTCCTTGAGTTTAATAATTAAAAATTAACGAAGGTTGAGAACAACAAACAATAATATCAAAGAACGAACACACGTTCGAACATGTACGATGATTTATTGCATGTTTAATTTTTATAATTGAGTAGTAGATATATTCATATTTGGAGATAAATAAAAATTTAATTAATGCCATAGAGGAGCAAAGAATTACTTTTTTGTTCTTGGGATCTAATCGTCTGTAATTTTCAAAACACCATATACATGAGATAAACGGAAAAATAATAAAAACTAAACCATGGAGGCAATAGCATAATATTCCCATAAACATAATTAACCCCTTGGCTCTACTCAATCAAGGCGTGCAGTGGTTTTTAAAAGAATCCAGTTTTTTATAATTTATAATCACCTTATAAGAAGAATGAGATGAGGGAAAAACCTTAATTTGTTTCCCTTAATGTCAAGCTCAAAACCAGAGATTCTTAAGAGCTTTTCTTCTGTGAAAGCACTGCAGGTCGTTTCGACTTTTCCTTGAGATCCTCTGGTTTACACAAACCACCGACATATAAATTATCACAAATTAGTCATGTCTAGCAATGCTTTCTTTCATCCCATGTCCTAAATGTCCGAATATAATGATTGTCTGTGACACATAAAAAAGTTAATAACGTCTAATGACTTTAGTCGGTAACAATCTACAAAGACATTAAAGGGGCAGAAAGACAAAATTTTGTTATGGTGGTTTGAAAAATTTTGTAGAGTTTCAACACCTATGACCAATGAGTAATTTATGACCGTTAATATCCAGACTAAACCCGTTAAAAACTTAAAATTGAAGCTATAAAAGCAAAAAGTAAGATCATCACATCATCGTCAGTTTTTTCTTTAATGAACCGAATGTAGGCGTAATATTAGACAGACATAACCAGATAAATTGCATAAATAACTGTATAATACGGGCGGGCGGCATAGAAGAAGTGTAATACCAAATAATTTGAGCTGAAAGAAGACTTCTTCTCATCCTGGTAGCAGATGCAGCAAAAACGACGACGAGCACCAGCAGCAGTCAGCGAACAGAATTCTTGAATACATATCGAAAAGGCACCGCGTTACTAATGCGCGCATTCCGATGGTGGTTAAATCTATGATTAAGTAATTACGCGGTGCATGGACACTTAAAACGCGGAAATTTCATCGAGCTGCTAGCAAGCAAGCAAGCGGCCAGTCGCGGACACCGACTTAGCGCTGCTTCGTTAGCGTCCAGGTACTTCATCTGGCGCGTCGTTAAAGTCGCCTCCTTTCACGCGTACAATCGTTTTATTAAATTCGCGATATATGCAAATATTAAAGATACACTTATATAGATATTCGTTTAAATAATTTATTCATAATTGCTAGATATAAATATTTAAAGTTGGTAAAAATTATTAGGGAAGTACGAGTAGCATAAGCAATCGAATGTCATCAAAAATCCATCCTCACGAAAAGCACCTCGAGCGTGAACAAACAGCATCTGCGATTAATCACGGTAAGCATACTCGGAGCATATTGTATGCGATGCACCAAGTACTCTCATGCTTAGAGAAATGCCGGAGTACACGAGCCCAGCAAACGAGTTGCGAACATAATATGATGTTGATTTTATAGTTATCGCATAGCTTCAGAAGAGAGAAAGAATACACCGAGAACCTACATGCGAATGGGTTATATAATCATGTGGAAGTGCCGGAATAATATAATATGTGTAAAAGTGCAGAAAATACAGCTACACCTGTTCGCGAAACAGGAAACGTCGATTTCTCTGTGGGAGTGTGAGAAGGAGCAAAGACTTCAAGAATTCACTAAGCTAAGGACGTCGAGAATGTGTTAAAAATGCGTTTTGTATAAAAAGCAAAAAGCTCTCGCTTCAAATGCACAATGCTCTATGTAATAATGATGACGTTCAAGATGAAGACGCTATGATTATGTTAAAAATCGTTTATTACAGGAAGTGTTTGTAAATAATAGATAGATGGATACTTATACATTAAATATGTATGTATACACATGTAGAGCTATGCAGAATATAAATTATTTTAGATAATAATTTAATTTAGAATATAAAACTTTTATTTTGTTTGTTAAAATTTATGGGGGTTTAGGTAATAATTTTTATTTAAAAAGTATGTATCAAAAGATGCAGAATTTAATAATCTTTAAATTGGTGTATGTTTGAAAATTTTCTGTAAAGTAGTTTTTAAGTTATCAATTAAAACAACTCAAAAAGCATGGTACAGCGCGTTGAGGGCTCTCGGGTTCAGCTCATCGAGCATCGTCAGTGGACTCAGTGGACTCGATGAGCTGTACCCAGGAGCGCTCGATGAGCTGAACCTGGGACTCGAGTCCACTGACGGATGCTCGATCAGCTGAACCCGGGAGCGCTCACGCGCCGTACCATGCTTCTTGAGATGTTTAAATTGATAACTTGAAAACTACTTTTCAGAAAATTTTGAAACATATACCAATTAAAAGATTATTAAATTCTGCATATTTTGATATATATTTTTTAAATAAAAATTATCATCTAAACCCCTATAATTTATCCACCAAAAAAATGTTTTTTGAATCAAGAAAAACTCTAAATTTGGATTAATTAGTTTTTATTTCCATAAGAATTAAAATTCAAATTTTGATATTAAAAGAAACAAAATGTATTTTAAAGAATAAGCAACTAATAAATTTGGTTTGAGAACTAATCTAAAAATCTGAAAAAATCCTGATAATTCTAATGGAAGTTACATTCAATACCACCTGAGTACCGGATGGCACACAAAAATTACAATAAGCGTGCGTAAATCTGCACCAAGAATACAAGTGAATTGAATAGATGTGATGAGCAATTATACCGAGAAGCGATCAATCGACAAGAATTACAAAGTCTCGTTACTAGCTTGCGCGCGACATAAAAGAAAATATAGAGAACGAGAACGCGAGCTGGCTCGTGAAAAATCGATGAATCGACGGTGAATAGAATTACACACTGAGGAGAACACAGCTGAATAAAATAAAATTGAGCGGATAGAGGAGCAGCATCAAGAAGAGGCTTCTTCAGCTTCTCGGTTGGCGACCGATGCTACGGCGCGTCGTTGTACAAATTGACCTAAAGACCTAAAGACAGCTTAGCTCAGTCGACGACTCTAGAACTAAATGTTACTAAATATATACGTTTACTTATATATGATGTTATAGTTGTGTTTTACTATAATACGTTTGTTATTGTTATACTCGTAGTTTTTCATTGGCGTGGATAATGAATTGCATCATGTGGGCAAGATTCAAGATTTATTCTATGTGTCTGTTACTAATGTTAAGTCAGTGTTAAGTTGCTTTATATAATCATATCCAGTATGTAATTAATTGCTGTGAAAGAGGAACTGGTTATGATGCTTTTGTTGTCTAACTGATCTAATTTGCTTGTTGACTATTGTTGATGTAACTGAATTAGTTTATATAGTAAGCAGTTACTTTCCAAAATGTTTGAAAATTCAAATTGGCGCTAGTTTAAATTTTAAATGGTTCTTAAATAAAGAAAATAAAAATTGTAATTGTAATCTTAGAATTTATAGCATTTACATGAACTAAATATAAATCTAAAGAGGATAACTGTACATTAGTAAAATGACAGAGAACATAAATACTATATGTATATAGAACAGCTTCATGACAAAATATATATATAATGCGAATGCCCAAAAGGTATGGCAATAATAATCATACAAAACGGGAAAAAACACTTAATGGACACTCCCGCGTTTTACAACTTCCCATCGAGTGACTCGTTTCTTGAACTAAAACCTAGAAATGTTTCTACTATTCTAGTTTAAGTCAGTTTCAGTGGACTTTTTCATCGTTGCAAGAGTCTGTCTGCGTAAGTATGGAAAACTATAAAGTGTTATTGTCATTTTATTGTGGCAGTAGATTACGAGATTAGCACTACTTATTTGTCCGTTGCAAGCCTACATAACATTTACGCAGCGAGTAAATTGAGATTTTTGTACTTCGCCTTTTTAGGAAACTCGCGACGCAATCCAATTCTTCGGAACTTTTTACTATTATTTAATTGCGACCGGATGTAAGCTAACTTACATTCAAAAATAGATGTCAAGCTTCAATTTATATATAAAATACTACTTATTCAAAATCACTCAAAAAAGATAACTACTATTAAATTTAAAACTGTTACTTACCTTAATGGTTAACTGTAGTGACTTGACATTTCCATAAAACTTACAAAATTTTCAATGATATTTACTAAAAGATCATGCATGAGATTTTTACTTTGGTAATTGGTAAAAATGTTAAGCAAATGGTAATAATTGGCAAATCAAATTTCTAAGATTGCAATTGTAAATTAAAAACAAAAGATAATGACTCGATTAATTAATTAATTTAATTAACTAATCAATTAACCTAACCGCCTTTCCCCTTTTCTTGTTTTAGTAGCTTCTGCATCTTCATTTATCCTGTGAATTTTCTTTTCTTCTTTTGCACAATTTTTTTTTAAACAAGCCTTCGACGATATCTGTCAAAAAAAGTTTATTATTTCAATTGCCAAAAAACAAGAATAAAATTTAAATTAAAACAAAAAGGATAAAATTAAGAAATAAATTTAAATTAAATTTAAATTTCAAGTTAATAATAATAATAAATTTGGAAGCACTTTTGACAAATTGATGGCTTGTTCCAGATGAATGATTAATTTGATTATAATTATAAGAACCAAGTGTAATCTTCAATACGAAGCTATCTAGAAATTCCTCCCAAGAAATAATTCTGTAATGAGTGATTCTGACATGTTGTAGAATTCTACATGTGTAATTTAGTTGCAGAGAGTATAGAAGAAATAGAAAGCATCACACAGAAGAGCATTTTTTGTAAATAACAACAACAGTAAATGAAGCAAATCGAATGGCTAAGTAAATAAAACCACAATCGCATTATCTGTGCTTATAGGCGTTGATTCGAATTTATTTGCTGTAATTACTCTCATTAACGAGCTCGGAAAACCGAAACAAACATCTGAAGAAATCAAAAATGTTATCATTAGTTATCATTATACTATAGAATTCCAATCCAATTATGAGACATCAGTTTAATTAAGAAATATTTATTTCATACAGATATGTAAATGTAACTAGAAATAATGTAAGAAATAGTATGGAATAATAGCATTCATTTATGTAATTATTAATATAAGAAGCGTAAAATTTAATTGGCTTTAATTTAATTTAGCAAAGCAGAAGAAAGACATGGAAGTAGCCGTCCGTGGCTTAAGTTTCTATTAAGATAGTTGAAGATACCTTTGAAAGTCATTGGTAAGTTAACGGTTGACATCAAAACGAACGAAAAAAAAATGATAAAAACGTCCAGCCACAATTGTTATGCGCAATTACTTGATGGAATTAAACGAATTTACACTTTTTGTTGTTTTTCTTTAAAGTCCAGTTTGGCTGAATTGAAACTAATGCAAAATCTATCTCTCCCTGCTAGTTGCTTTTTGTGTTTCAGGTCATTATTAACTAACTATTATATGAAATGAATACGTCTTATTCTTATATTCGCGTCGCCATTAATTAATGAGTAATAAAAAGCAACAATTGCAGGAATATATAGCACGTGAAGTGAAGTACTGAGAGCGAAGTGAAGCACTGAACGGCGACTATGGAATATGATAAACTTGAACTTCTCAAGCATTCGCTCATTAGATGGCTATACAAATATTGTAAGAAATAATTGCAAGGAATGGATAATAACGGTTGTATAAAGTAAGTGTTGTGATAGGTATTAAGGACATTTAATTCGCATATTGTATGTGGTAATACTCATATCATGCTATTAAATCTGATTGGGATAAAAATAAAAATTAATTTTAATAATAATATTTCCTTATGGGAAATTTATTCATACAAGATATAAAGGATAAAGATAAAAAGCTTTTGGTTTCAATTTAAAAGCAGATTACTTTCTTTTTGGGCACAACAATGATTTGTCGCTTTTGTCACGTATCAAAGATGTTTTATTAATCAATAGAAATAGATAGAATTATGTCCAATCATTTAGACACACCCAATAAAATACAAGAACCTATATTAAACTCTATCCAAATCCCAAATTTTCCAAATTTTCTCCGCCATTTAAACGCTTATTGTCGCTAATAATAAATACAAACGAACTAATAATTTCCAAGTAAATCTAAAAAGAAGCCCCGATTCCGAAAAGCCTGCGGTACTTTATTGATACGCTTTAAAGCTGAAAATTACTTTTGTTCTTACTTATTATTACCAACCAGACTTATTACTGAGCGCACTCCGTACGGTTCTTTTCTTTGGTCAATCATCGCTCGCATGCGACCGTGCGTTGACTCGCATCTTGATATCTTCAGCGCGGATCTAGCATGCTCGACGCGATGCGGTGGTAATTTTACGGACAAACAAGCAGCCTCTTGTCTTATTATATTACTACTATCATCGTTAGTTTAGTAGTTCTGAGCACCAATGAGAAAAATTCGGAGAAAACCAAACCATTCCAAAAGTCTTTCTTACTTAATTAAAAGCCCGACGTAAAAAATTGCTCACACTAGGGGTTATTTATGTAACCAGATATTTTCTGTTTTTATTTCAGTGGAGTTAGATTACAGGGGTGGTTTTACTGTTATTTTATGTGAAGTTTACACAGAATCTAAAATTTAGATCTTGGAAGAAAAAGGAAGCGCGTTTTCAGGGCGTTACGAAAATGTATCCCTTCTAAATTTCCAACAAAAAAAATCTCTTGGTTGTTTATTCACGTGTTTATATCTTTTGTCATTTTTATACCCCGGGAATTTATCGTCTCTTTAAATTCGACTCGAGTTTATTTAACGATTTTTCTTTATGTTTATGTTATGCATGCGATAAACCTGCTTCCCATCACGAATGAATCCCCTGTGCAGTATTTGCATGCGTGTTCCGTTGCAGAATCGCTATCCATGTGAAATTTAATATTTGTATTGTCCGTTCTGGCAAATTATCTGCAGCGTTATCAAAGTTGTGAGCATGCGAATATACACAAAGCAATTCAATGATTTATGTCTAATTACTTATGCTTTATTGCTTATCTTACAATAACTTAGGCTTTCTTCTTTTCTTTGGAATACCAAGATGAAAATGATAATGACAATAAGTACACATATTCAATTTTTCCAATGGGATATTTAAAAAAATCAAAATAGTAAACGTAAACATATCTTCGACTTCGAAGACATGTGTAATATGTGTGATAAAAAATGGGATCAACCGTTAAACCCAGTGGGTTTGACCCGAAAAAGAAACGTCGTCGTATTCATAATAAACGCGCTCGAACCGAGTGTCCGAGAGAGCCTCCACAAGACGTCATCTTACATCTTGACTTCCCGCTTCTTCGCCTTCTTGATTCCGCATAGGCGAAACGTGTGTCTTTGGTGCGTTCGTCATTTCAATCGTTATTCATAGAATTGGCGTGCCCATAACAGGTTCACTCAACAATCCTTAATAACAATCCCATGCTCTTAACTTATTGGATTTTGTTGAAGCCCATCGTGATATATTGTGGATTAATAAAAAAAAAATCCTCTCCTAAAGGATTACTTATCCTGTTTTTATTCTTACTTTTTCAAGGAGTAACAAAACCGATAACAACAAGAGCTTGCGATTGCTGTTAAGTGTAGATACATAATATTTTACTTATCGACCCAAACTAATAATAATAAACGAGGATAATTTGTATCCGATAATGCAGCAGCGGGACCGCATTTATAATTATTATACGATGACGATATATCAAAGCGCGCCCGTTTTACATATGACCTTGTCGCGAGCATGCACGGTCCACAAACAACAAATGTCGAACGGACGCGTATCATCTTAGAGTGTCTTCTATTGCTGATCATGGTACCTTGTGTGGTGTGCTTGGTTTTGTTCGTTTTATGTCTTCACAGCAGGAGAAAACAACACAAACAAGATTTAATTTAGGCCTCTGAAACCCAACCTTAATTAAACATTCACATTTTCAAAAGGTTTATTTTGAAAACAAGAAGAGATTTATGAAAATTCTGAATTTTGATCTCCTGCTACTGCTATGAAATCCAAATCACAATAAAAGCATGCAAAGGCAAAGAAAACGAAACCCCAAGAAGTAAGTAACAACAAAAACAACAAAACGCTGCTAAGAAAGAAGGAATAAATAACGAGCTTTTAATGTTAGGTTTTCGGCGTGTGTATGTATATATTTAGGTATTAAGTAAGTACGCCTGTTCCAAAGGAGCAGCAAGCTCGTCGTTCGATTCTTCCGTTTCTTCGGTGAATTTGATTCTTGGTCTACGTGCCAGTAAATTTAAGCCTAAGGTGCGCACCATCTTAAACTTATAATTTAAAGAGCCACCAGCACCGGCTAGACCTAACTATTCCGAATAGAACGCAGGTTACTTTGCCACTAGACTAAACAACCACTAGAAGCGAACCGAGTTAGCTTAATAATAAAGGTTATAATTTAGGGTCTCTAGGGCAGATGCCAGTCGACATGCCAACGATGACCATGGGCAAGTGGTCAGGCGTACAAAAACGGGCATAAGTTTTGAGACCGGCTGCGCGAGACTTGGCCGCTAGGATGCTTGTTGCACTTGTCAATAATTCACATTGTTCGCATGCACACGCGACTGTCCCACGGGCACTTTTTTGTTTCTTTGCGCCACGCAGAAAATTAACAGACGTCGTGTTAATAAATTGCAGTTGGGTACGCATGTTAGGTGTTTTTCTATAGGTAAACCCTCAACCAGAAATTTTTTTGTCTGAACTATGCACCTGCTGTTTTTTTTTCTTTTCAGAAACGAGGTTTTTATATAACTAAGTAGCTTGTATAAATGGCAATGACGTTCAATACATCAACAGGTAGCGATAAGGAAACAAAACGAATCTTCAGATAGTAAAAGAATTCGCACTACTTACCAGTGCAAGAAAATTCGGAAAATTAATCCACAATTATGGGGTTGCTTGGATTTGAAAACCACACTACACTTGATTCAAAATTAGTTAAAAAAAGTTGTTTATTTATACGCGGGAAAAATCACCAGAAATAATTCATAATCACAAGTGCGCGAATGTCCAAAACTTAAGACACATTAACAAAACAAGGATCACAACACATGTGGTATGTAAGTACAAGCAATGATCTTATTAGAATCGTGTGTCTTGTCTATTGCACGATGATGTTGAGGAGTGCCTGTTTCAATAATCACGCTATATATCGAAATTGAATCGAAAGAAAGCCACGGGGACGCGCGTCTGTTCCAACATACGGTTCGCGGTGAACTGACTGAGCGCGTTATTCGACTTGCGAGCTTGAGTAACATGCGCGAGTTACTTTACTCAACGCGTACCACTGCTGATGCCCCGTTCGGGAATATAGCGTTGGGCTCGTTTTCGTGCTGCTCTTCTGTTTCTGTTTCCCCAATGATGATGATGACTTTACCTCCCGGCTGAACTAGAAAAACGGGGATAGCTTTTCGGGCTCATGTGGAATGAAGCGCGCGCATTGTGTTAGGGATTTCGTTGATAAGTTTTAAGTTAGTTGTGCGTGCATAGACGCATTTTGGTGTGTCCCCTCCCTGCAATAAGCTCTTGAAGGTTTTGTCCACGACGCTGAGTGGCTGAGTATGTGCATGCGACGCATATATCGCTATAAAGCCGATGCCATGACCGGCAACCGTGCACCTAGTGCGGCAGGTATACAAAATGCCATTCTTCGTCTTCCTCCAGCTTGCGTTGTCTTGCATGTCTTTCTTTACGAAACGCATGGACAACACACGCGCGTGTAAAGTGCGTTTGGATGGTCAGCGAGTGGTTGTTTGATACAGGTAAGCTAAGCTAGCTTAGCTTATTTCGGCTGCTGCTGTTGCCCGTCACACATATGCGACAGCCCAGTTGCCTAAACGCAAATCGGAGCATGCTTATGATTTTCCTGAAGCTGAAGATGTCTGTCCGAAACAATCCAATAAGAAAAATGCGATGGGATCGAATCCTCCACCTGAACGTAGCAAACGAGCTTGGGTCGGATGCTCGAGATGTTGAATAATAAGAGGATGAGTTGTGTTTGAATTCGTGGTTGTTATGGGTAGTAAATCTTGATGTCGTACGCGTATTCGTCCGCGTCCTTACACGGATAATAGTTCGATGTTTTAATGAATTTCTGATGAGGCTTAATTAGAGATGCACGACGGTGCCATCACGATGATGAAGATGAAGATGATGTTCACTGCGTGTTATTGAAATACGTACGCATCTGCGAGATGCATAATGTGATATAAGAAATAAAAATAAAACACGCTCAGGATCAAAAACGAGCAACGAGGCGAAAATCAGGGTTGAATGATGATCTGCGCGGTGGGAGGGGATCATCTTCTTGCATCAATTGCTCTCAAATGATATGAAACCTACACGATTATTTATTCCATTCATTTGATATGCTTTACTTTACAAGAGATTCCAAATAAATACTAAGGGCTAGTTTATAAAATTAATAATGCCACTCTCACTCTGTCAAAAAGTAGTGGCTCTACACATGTCCAAACAATTAGCACAGAACAAGGAGGACTTTTTTGTGACATAGTTAACCATTAATTAATTAAAGTTCCAATCTACTTCTAGTGCCAAACATTTGAGCAAAAATTCATTACAGTTAATTAAATTACCAAAAACTGTCAGAAACAATTTTGTCGTTGAAGTAAATTCATACTCAAACAACAAGATAAATAATACACTTGAAAAAATCCCGTTTTAATAATTTGTTTAAATTATTATGCATGACTACTGCGATGTTACCTAAATATTCATCAGATACCATGAAGAATACAGGTGACTGAATGATCTAGCAAATACCTCAAAGCTTATTAATGGTACACCAGTCAGATAAGTCACTAGAAGCAATGGTAATCCTAATTCCCGAGCAATTTATTTCAAAAAAGCAATTATTCAACAACTCCCATCTTATTCCAGCTTGCTTCAACTAAATACACTTTCGTAATTATTTAATTTTTATTTATCTCGCTTCAACTATCAATCCTTGCATCTAACATTTTGTGGTACAGGTGCGTCAGATGCTTCTTACCAAAAAACCGACTTTCCGTGTGTCCTTTGTTTCGACACAAAGTTGGAATCGTTCTGCATGAACGCATGTTGTTTCTGTATAATAGCCGAAATCGATGAAACTTTTTCATCCCACAAAAGTCGCGCTCGAGAAAAGAAAGATCTACTACGTCTAATTGAAAACCCAGTTGAACCTGATAGAAAACCAAAACTCAGTCTCCCGCAGCGACGCCCAGCAGTCGAAGCGACTTATTCCCATTGCTATGACTACTTAAACATCACTGGAATAACTTAAACCAACTAATAACTACGAGTAAGAAGTGCTTGAAAGCCTTATTGGAACTTATGCACAATAAAAACGATGTAAATAACGAGCGTACGACGAATCTTATTATATAAATATGTTGTTACTTTGCGCCGAGATGGAATGTGTTATTTATGCGTTTTTATGCTAAGGGATTTGAATGAGATCATGTTGATGTACATTCTATTTAAAATTCATTTGGAAACATGACATTTAAACGTATTCCAAACTTGGCCAAAATTTGGTTCTTTGAAAGACCCGGTATCTTGGAAATAGAAAAATGATCTGAATTTGGCGATTTGATATTTTTACCTACCTTAAAAAACAAAGAAATTCTAACACAAACAAGTCATAATTCTATTCTTTGGATGGTTACATAACATCAATTTTGCATTGTTCTGCAATTAACAACAATAGACAAGTGGTGCCAGCGTGTAACTTTCAGTATCAGTTGATGTGAATTTTTGTTATTTTAAGTTCTGTATTCAATTGTTTATTATGTTACCCAGACACTAATAAAACCTACAACTAATCATAGATCTAAAACTCAACATTTTCTCAGAACTTTTACGCTATTTATCTACTCAGAAAATTTTAATATCCATAACACTAGTTCAAATTTAATTCCATAATTTTATAATTGAACACTACCTACAATTTATTGATTTTCTGAAACTCAATTTTGGATGTGACCAAAATAAAACCATAAATGAATAATAATCAATAAACAATAATATAAATGGAATCCACTGATATAATTCTATAGGACTGGACTTTTAAAATCAATAGCATGTGATGATATCATTGAAAGAGTATAATTGTTGTTTCAGTCACTTAAGTCTGGGGTCATTACAGTGTTATTAATACTCGTGCCATTGTTGTTAATCTTCAATATAATTGTTCTATTTGTTCAAATTTCATTGTTTCTGAGGATATCACGAGTTCTAATTTCAAAATGTCGAATAATAGATAGCATTGATGGAATAGAAAAGTTCATTTTGATATATTATCACTGCATAATAACAATTATATTTATTTTGAATTTAAGTAACACGACGTCGCTCCGGAACCATGCAGAAAAGTTCTCTGCTCAAACTGCTCCAGGGTACATACACTGCGCTTTGGAGCCCATACCCTTCCATGCAAGTCGCAACTTCCTCCTGGACGCAACCGCACCCCATGCACTGCGCTCCCCCACCTCTCAAGCCATGCAACCATTTCAGAGACAGCACACTACCCGGTTTCCGTTTAGGCGGTGATCCATGCATCTCTATTAAGTGCACTCTATTATCTAAGTGTTAAAATTACTTCCGAGCAGAACTAAAATTAGAAAAACATGCACACGTGCGTACTTTTAGGTAAAAACAAACTTTGGCAACTTTTAATTTAATATGCCTATACATATACCTGTAAAGAGAAATGCAGATAGTAAGAAAAGTTAAAGTTAAAGCAACAATTGAAGAAATCAGTAACGCAGTCAATTCATAAAACAGTAAAAGCGTCTTCGAGGAAAATGATCTCGCGGGATAAACAAACCCATAGCCATAACGCGAATTGCGAATGAGTAACATGTAGCCAGAAGATTGGAAAGCGAAATTTCAAAGTGGAGATGAAGTCTTAAGTCTTGTGCTGTGTGTAGCGGCTTGCCGCGAGTGGAGCCGGTGTCAGGTGAAACATCACATCACATCAAATAGCGAATACGGCGCAAACAACACACAAAGGTGCGCCACGCGATTTCACTCGCGACTACCATGCATCTACACAGATTCAGTCTCATGTGCACAGCACGTATTCTCATGTATACATAAACCGTAGGTACCTACGTTTTAAGCGTTTTCAAACGAAACGAAACGTAATTTCTGCGTTTCGTGTTTTATGCGGCTGGCGCGGCCTTTTTTCGCCTTCGGTCGTCTTGCGCGAGACCATCAACAATCGTTCATTAGCTATCTTGACTTCGGAGAAAATTTCTTCGATATAATCGATGCCAATTAATCGATTGACTCCTCGCCATTCAATTGAATTGAGACTCTTTACTTAGGAATTGATACATGCAGAAATTAATGCAGTTGGACTAGATTCTAAATTCAAATAATCTGTAATCAATCGATCATTGTTTCTTGACCATTGAGGAAAAGTGTGCGCTTTTTTGAGGCTACTTTAGTTTATTGCTTGTGTTGTTAGCTTTCTATTCGTCATTGGGTAATTGTCTTGGTCGAGAGTAGATATTGGTGAGAATTGGAAATTGTTTAATTTTTGGTATAGTTGTCGCCGACGCGCCGTTTTGCGCGACGAGAAATGTAATTGCAGAAGTCGCATAAATGGAAAATAAGTAGGTAGGACTGGATGTACGCACAGCACGTAAATGAAACATTACACCGAACTGACAGCGCAAACATGAAATACACAGGTGAGTACATGTAAGTAGCACTTGTAAGTAAGTAGTACAAATAAATGTAGTGAAGGAATGAAGTTTTGTTTGATTTCGAAAAGTCGTGTTAACTGAAATTTCACTTTAAAACCTATTTAGTATGCCATATAGTTAATTAGTCGAAAATCGAAAATTACTAGTTTTGACAAAATTCGATCATCGAAACATAAAGATGACACCAATTTAGCCATGCGCAGAATTTTGTAATTTAATTAATTTTGATTTCCAAAAATTACAATGGTGGATTCCCAGAGGGGGTCTAGGACTGGGACCTCCACATTTGTTGTAACTTTAAGAGAACTTTTACTTACCAAAATGTCCTCATTCCTCATAAGCTACTGTAAAAATAAACAATAAAATCGAATTAGAATTAACCGCTGGATCTCGTAAAGCGTTTTTAGATAAAGGACGAAAGCAATAACGAAAGTAATCTCTTTGAGTAAGTAGTCGAACATGAAATAAAACATGCGGAGAAGCCTCATAAAAATCGAATCAAACAAAAATGAAACGCAGAATATTCCATCTCGAAATTGAAACGCGCATCTTGAGCCGATACGGCGCTTTGAGTGAGAAATTTCGATGTACGCGAAGGCGCGAGATGACCTTAGACTCGTCGTAATAATAGTAATAAAAGACAAATTGAAGAAATGAAGAAGTGAAACGAAACGTAACGAAATTGATGAAATCCGAATCGAAGAAGCAAACCGACATGATGTGCGAAGGAAGAAAAATTATAATAATAACAAAATAAAACGCATATTAAAACGCTGCTATCACATCACATTGTCGAAGGAGTTAAAGAAGCTCAAAAGAGTTAAAGAGCGATCAAGGTGCTAGCTAGGAACATGAAATGATCAGGCAATAAACATAAACACGAAATATGAAATATAGAAATCATAAAAATGTGTCTAATAAATCAAACTCAAAAATCACTTTCGAATCGAAATCGAAATCTTTGTCGGTACTCATAAGTGCTTCATCTTCATCGCATGTTTTATCTCATCGTGATACAGATATGTACAGGTTCTTGTTCTTGTTTCGTCATGCACAAAACTCTCTTTTGCTTTCTTCAAGTTGTGTCTTGAAGACACGAAACGTCACCTGTATTTCTACCTGTCTTTCGGTGCTTTACATTTTTTGTCAGTCCATGCGAATTTTTTTTTTGAATCAATTCAAAATTAAAAGCCTGCTTTATCAAGGTAAAAAACGAAAACAAAATCATCGCAGTTGAAATCTGGCCTTGGAATTGTCAGAAGTGTGCTTTCGAACTTCTGCGATAAGCACCGACTTATCTCCTTTCATAATGACTGCATTAAGAAGGTGTGAAAGAAAATGAAATAATTACTAATTATGAGCAAGTTAAAAAGAAACGATGTAAACGGCGAAAGACGAACGAACGTACGCTTTTGTGCATGATTACTGAATAGGATATTTAATTGAACAGGATGTTTGATATCGGCGAATGGATACACGATATTTGTACAATTAGCTCATTCCAGTTTCTCCGCACGCCGCCGATTCACGTTTTGCATGCGCATTTTTTGCATTTTCATAGCAAAAATACATGGGCGACGTTAGAGTCAATTCATGCTAATAAAAACGTGCGCAAGAACGTTCGTTCGTCCGATGATTCAGTTGATTCGGCTTACCACGACAGCTCACGGCCGTGTAAATTTACTCTTACGCTCAATTAATGATTGTTTGATAGAACTAGATAGGATAGTATAGGATTGGATCCGATTGGTATTAGATACTTACTTGTTTTAGCAAACGAGTGGTGTCAATATTTTGCATTGTGTTCGTGCAATGATTCAATGTGTAATCGATTTATATCGATGTATTGTTTGTTTTCTGTTTTTATGGATTGAACTAATCGAGGTTTACTTTTCTTTTATAATTACATAAGAAATAAGATATGCGAGTTGAAGGAGACTTTAAATTCTTTGTGTTACTTTTCATAAACTACGTTTTGTGTTTTTACTTGGAATACATACTTCATTGATTAGTAATTTGTCAACAATTTTAATACTAATGGCAATTAGATATTCTAACTTTCTAGGAAAATAATATGAAATGTAATTATGAAATTGAATCTATTAATCCGATCGGTATTTTTAAAATTTCAAATAAAATTCTGAGCTTTTAAAATCAATAGCATGTGACGATATTATTGAAAGAGTAAAATTGTTATTTCAGTCACTTAAGTTTGGGGTCATTACAGTGTTATTAATACTCGTGCCATTGTTGTTAATCTTCAATATAATTGTTCTATTTGTTCAAATTTCATTGTTACTGAGGACATCACGAGTTCTAATTTCAAAATGTCGAATAATAGATAGCATTGGAATAGGAAGTTCATTTTGATATATTATCACTGCATCATAATAATTATATTTTTTGTGAATTAGAGTAACACGACGTTTCGCCGGAGACATGCAGAAAAGTTCTCCGCTCAGACTGCTTCCTGCATACACGATCCCATAATCTTCCATGCAAGTCGCAACTTACTGGACGCAACTGCACCCCATGCACTGCGCTCCCCCACCTATCACGACATGCAACCATTTCAGACTCAGCACATTCATCGTTATTAAGCGCACTTTATTATCTAATTGTTAAAATTACTTCTGAGCACAACTTAAATTAGATAAATATTGTAACTTTCTAGGAAAATAATATGGAAACTAACTATGTAATTGAATCTATTAATCCCATCGGTATTTTTGAAATTTCAAATAAAATTCAGACAAGAATTATTAGAGAAATTTTCCAGCACCTTGACATTCACATTTTGTAAACAAAAGCTTTACCAAGTAAATATCACTTTTACTTGTTATAATAAAGCAAGAAATTCCTCTTAAGCAGGTGCATTGATCATGCCGAAAAATTGCATTAGATATTTTGTATCAAACTCATGTTTGTGGACTACTTTCATTGTTCAGTGATTTTATTCAGAAATTCCAAAGTATAGACGAAGCACTTTGATACTGACCACTATTACTAGTTAGTAAAATAGTTCAAATAGTTAAATAGCTAAAATACTCTAACGCATGTCGCTTTTCATTTTCGCATTGTGCTGCTGGTTATTCAGACCTTGATAAATTTTAATGATATTTTTCGTAAAGGACTCGAAATAGTTCGAGTCTCATGAATTGAAGAGTAAGAAGGTTAAATTACAGATTCTCGCCTTCTCTTCGATTATAGATTAATTCAACGATTCAATAAACAACGCAACAACGCATAGCCATTTAGCATTTAGCAAACGGCGAGTAAACGATCGTCGAACAGGTGTTTGTTTATTTGGTATGTGCAGGTATTAGCTAAGATCTGCAGCTATTTACTCGCTGTTGTTGTCATTCGCAAACATTCGAATCATGGACTGCATGCAAATATTTATGTCGCTGCATGCTGTTGCTTTGAGCTTTGAGGAGCTACCGCAATTGCACTTTGTCTCCCTCAGTATATAGCAAGTATTTGTTCATCCATCGCAACAAAAAGGAATTCAAACAAATGTGTCGCTGTTGATTTTGAAATAGAAATTCTTTGATTCGTTGTTTCTCAAATCATTCGCGTTTTATCTCGTCTCTGTTTCTATATATCACTTGCATTGCTTTATTCTCTCTATTTTGTTCGGATCATTCATTCGATTTATTCTTCTTGCATATACAACAGGTATATACCTTCAGTTTAATATCGACACCTATGGCAATAAAATCAAGGACATTAACTGCCTTATTAAGTGTTTTTTCAGCTTTATGTTAATCATATAATTTATTGTTAAAGTATTATATACCAAATACCAGATCTTTATTGTGAAATACATATTACTAAAAAAATAATAATTTTGGTTGCTTTAATAAGTGCCAGAGGCCATTGCGTAACTGATCAACAGTGCTTAGCTTCCAAAAACGCCTTGAGTTTTTTCGCAGTTTCCTTCTCCTTGATCTCCTGTCGAATTTTTGCAAGTTCCATTTCATCTACGTAGATGATTTCAATGATATCTTCCTTTGCACCTATAACATTTCCATATAATAAATATTACTTAAATAATTAATTAACTCATTTATCATACGTTCAGTTGAAGTCTTTTTAGCTTCTCGTTCTGCAACACATTGGCATTCAATCTCTTCCAATTTCTTCACCTCCAAATCAATCAATTTAGAAATTTGACGAGCCCTTTTGGAAGAATAGTATGAAGTGTCTTTCAATTCAGGCAATGGGAATTTTTTGAGTTGCGAAATTTTAGGTGTTGGTTGTGGTTCTCTCCACCGATACAAACATGCGTCACATTTAGATGCTCTTAGATTATGTGATACCGGGATGAATTGTTTAGGAGGAGTAGTTACTGTTACTGCTGAAGATGCAGCTTTAGTTTTCTTCCTGTCATCATCTTCAGAATATTCATCATCGGTAAATAGTTTGTATCGGTTTTGAAATTCCATTCGGATTTCTTTCTTAACACTTTCGCTAAAAGATGAAAATTTGTAAATAGACGTGCGGACGTGTTACAAAAGAAACAAAATATGTACTGAGACGCCATGCAGAAAAGAAATAAAATACTCGAAGGAGATTCAAAGTATGTATACCATTACCGTAACAATGAGCGCGTATGCAAAGAGGTACCGAAGAAAAGCAACGACGAAAATTATGAATTACGCATGCAACACACATGTAAGGAATGTTTGACATTGATGTGGAGAGAGGTCTTTTTTACATACGAAAACATTGTGGCAACATTGTTTTACGAAGCGTGATTTTACTACTAACAATTACTACAGACCGAAGACGCGAGTACGTGTTCAGCGTACGTCATTTTGCCTTATTCGTTACTTTTATGATGTAGGTACATTCAAGATGGATTCAATTGTATCTCCATTTACCACGATTCTAATAATACCTTTTGCCGCATTCGTTTGCACTCAAACTCTATATGGTTATTCGCACCATTGATTCGCACTAATCTCGTTTTTCTAATTGACCATTTATCTATCTACGTCATCTACAAGTTTTCGAAGATTCGTTACTTACCTGAGTAAATTAAGTAAACCGTCTAAAGCTAATCCTGCGGTATCAACACTAAGCAGATCATCATCATCATTCCCATCATCATCATCTTCAATACTATAATCCGAAAAACCCAGTTGCAAATTCTTGAAGATCTTATTCTGTCGCTGCATCATTGCCTCATTATAACTAATCGGCTCTTCATCATTTTCATTGTCACTGTCGATAGGTAAAGCAAACTCAGGTTCATTTTGTGCGCGAATATCTAATTTCGCTTGAATATTCTTCACTTTAGGTATGCCAATATGGTATGTATAAGTACTTGGCCAACTTGGACTAGCACTACTGCATGAGCCAGTGGTGCTACCCAAATTGCAACTGCAGGAATCTTTTCCCCCTTCGGTATTTTCATCGTTTTCCTTGGTTTTTGGCACAGAACAATTAAAAGCTTTCCAAATTTCGCTATTTGGCACAAACAAAATATAGTTTCGGATCACTCTAACAAGATCTTCTAACGGTTCTACATCTACATGGAGAACTTCAATTATTTCTTTGGGGAAGACTTCTAACTGGAAAGACTCGCACGAGGAAATTATATTTTGTCCATAAAGAGTTTTGAAATAGGACACCATCGTTGGTTTGGACATTGTGCTCTTCAGTCGTTGTCGACTTCGAGCAATTTCAAAGAATTCTTGAAGCAAATCATCGTTACATTGCTCTAGAGCCATCTGCACAGATTTGATGATATGAAGAATTTTCGTATTGACCAAAATGCGATTTGCAAGTCGCGGATCTTTCTCATTGTTCTTCTTGTCATCAAATCCAGGTATATCTAAATTGGAACAAGGTAAGAATGAAATGCTGGCAATTCAATGCAATATGATAACACGTGTCCAATTCTACGAATCACCTACCCAAAATATATACCGGGAGAGTTTTGTACAACTCATGCTCAGCAGAACGTTTCTTAGAGCGTTCGATCAATCTCTCCAGCGGCGAATACGGACGGACGGGAAAATTCGCTGTTTGCGTTTTGGGAGGTAGACGCAACGATTCGCTCTTATGAGCAGTCAGCAGAAATAAGCACAGGACTTTGTCAATGTCGATCTCGCCGTTCGTGAAGAGCAACTTGCGCAGATCCTAAGAGATGCATACGGCCGAATATACGATTTGCATATTTTCGCCGGCGAGGGGTCGCCATGTAAATAAATAATACAAACGTCCGATAGTATCGGACGACACTCACTTGCATGTTGACTGGGGAGTTGATGATGCACGATCCTTGTAGTCGGCATTCCCCGTTGCGGCGGTAACAAAAGCCAGGATTGTGCGTTTCGTACATCACGACTTCGGCCGGTGCCTAAAATTTGAGATGAAACAAAATATTAATTAAATGCATGATGCAGAGTACAACATCAGGAATGAAATAAAAAACGTCTTCGCGAGGGACGGACGCATTTTTATGTCAGGACGAAGACAGATTCGTGGTCCACTGGATGTAGAACTTCAAGATGAAGATAAGAACGATTTATATTTGCAATGTTCGTATGATTTGAATATGTATCTGCAAAGCTTGGATAACGTAACGTCCGAAATTAATTTAGATAAGGATCAACTTGAAAAGTTAAATACTTTTACAGACTGATGTTTTGACATCTTTTTGCTTGTTTTATGCTAATTTCTTTAACTCCCGGAATTGGGAATTATCTTTTTTTGACTTGATGAAATCTGATATAATCTTAACCCCACCAATAATATAATTCCTTGCAAGAAATTTTTTTACCTTATTGTTTTTGGATTCTGCTTGTTTCGCATGTTGCTGTTTAAGCTTCATTTGCGTATATCTGGAAAGTCGCATTTCAGCCGTTTGCTCACGTTCAAGACGGCGCAATTCCCGACTAAGTTGGTGTTCGCCGATGATGTTTTGGCGTCTGGCTTTTGCCATATTTTCCTCCGAGTTGAAAACTTTGTCTTTCTTCGGTAGATTATGTGGCATTTTGGATGTATACATGATAAAACAAATAAAAATATGTAAAAAAATTTAAAAGCACAAAAAACGTGATCACCACCACGGATCTACTAAAATTGACTGCATTTGATGTGTGCTTGTCAAATGCACGCCACCTAACTATAAATCCTTGACACTAGAACCAGCCACCTTTTATGTCCTGCTAAATATTTCATCCATTTATAATTTCGAAGTAAAGTTTCATTATCGATAAGTCATGTTTTTTTGTTTGTAGTCGTCTCGTGGGATAAGAATCATGAGATTCAAAGCATAACCCATTTCTGGAACAAATTACCAAGCAAACCCTATTTAGTAGGCATAAGAAAACTGAAACAAAAAAGCAACATGAACGTCGAACAGGTGGATAAATTGGTATTATTTATAATTATGGGACGTACGACAAAAATGCCTATTTACAATTATCTCGTTTAAAAATGAACTATTAATTTATGACACTCTCAGCCTCCGCGGCCTGTCTGCTGCACCGCATCGCAGCAATCCGAACATTGTCTCTCCTCCAAAGTAACCGCACATATTCACTTACACGCATAGTGTGCGTACAAATATTAGAGAGGCGATCTCTTTGAAAGTGAGCTAAAGGTAATAAAGTGTGGCCCTTCCCTAGCAAGGATAGCAAACAGGGCTGGCTGTTAGAGACACTGCGTCTACGCAAGCGGGATCTTGGATTGCTTCCATCGCTTCCATGACTACCAACTACTATCCTCGATGCTAGCCTTAATGGAATTTATCATTTAGTTTTTAATTTTGATCATACATAACGCAGGACGAGGGAGCCAGAGAGCGTACGACTTGTACTTTTAATCATTTACATGAATTTAATCATTATGTCCATAGGAAGAGCGGTCGAGGTACGCGGAGGAAAAGTAAATTAACTAATTTATAAGCTGCGGCTCGAGTCGAGAGCTGACTTAAATAACCCAACTTAAGTTATTTCGACTTGCAACCGATGCGATGTGCATACGGACACATCGTATACGTAAACTAGGGATTATACAATGAGATTTGCGAGATTCCAATTCGTCCTTGGTTGCATTTTCAATCTCATTCTTATTCACGTTCTCATTTTCATTTGCAATCTTGCTAAACTCATTTAGTTCACTTCATCTTTCTTCTCCTGGATACATCTACATCTACTTAAGGATACATCTTGTTCCAGAATTGCTTTCATTGGCTTTTAATTGAGTTTCTGCAGAATTTCGAAACTGGAAGTTCAGGAAGTTGTGCTTTACAGAGTTTCATTCTGAATATTTTTGCTGCATAGAAACTGGCTTTAATTAATATTATTGGCTGAATCAACTTTCTTTTTAATTGTTGAATCCAAAAGTCCCCGCAGCAAATTGACCACGGCAATATAAACTGTATAAATAACCTGCCATCAAATAAAATGAAACTGAAGTTTTCTGGAACAAGTTATACAAGCATAATCTGAGTACCTACCTCCAATAAGCATCTCGTATCTTGATATGCTTACGCCATTGCATATGCGTATGCATATTCATTGCTTGCATACGAACCCATTTCATAAATACGTTTCGCACGTTTATATCGAACAGTGAACACACACCTAGAATAAAAAACAACGAGGATTCGTCTATCGTGTATGAACAGCGGCATGCCGCAGAAGGAGTCAATACATGCAGCAAAGAATGAAACTCATTATTACAACTACTTGTTACTGACTTATAAACTGATTAAATGTTACACTGTATTGGTGTGATCCTTGCATGTGCATCTCATTGAAGAGATGTGAGTGCGACCAGGGGAATGCCCACCAGTGCAAGTTGCAAGTGCTATGAAGTTGTTAATTATCCCATTGTTCGCAATGCGCTTGTACGGGGTGTGCAAACAGGTTTGCAATTGGACGATTTTGCAACGAATTATTTCCGAATGGTTTCGAGTTTACAGTTTGGCTTGGCATTTTTATGTCGGGGAGATTTAGTTAATTGGGAGGATTGTCATCTACTAATTCGGGCATCGTTTCTGTATGCATGGGATATAGCTATACCTTGTATATGAACACATCAATAAATAACTTTTGACCAGCATATCTACCTACCTTACAAGTTACAAGTAGGTATCTCTCTACACATTATATAGATGGGCGAACTATAAATCAGTATTGCAATTAATAAATGTTGCGATGGTACTTTTGCACACTGTTATTCATGTTGGAACATTTTCTCTACATGATGTTACAATTTTGTCGTCGTGTTAACTGCATCATACCATTGAGTTATGTTCATATTTTCATCCCTTTTATAATTTATTCTATTACTTGATATTGTAAGAGTATCAGGTTATTTTTAAAATATCTTTTTTTTAAATTAATTATTTTCATATCCAATTTTGGAAATACGCAATACCAAAAATATTATAACATTAAAATTTTGCCTAGAAAGATATTTTACTCAAGTTATAGAACCTCATACGACATCTATGAGGCAATAACAATATTTAAAAGTAGAAAACAACCAGAAAGAAAGTTAGATATTCAAATCAATCTTAACATAAATATAATGTTCCAAAACTTTTATTTAGAAAAATATATTACATCCCAATCTATCTCACATCTAATTACAATTTAGAAAAATCTAGGATATATTTCTGTCCACTCATTCCCTGTACTTTCAATGTATTCTCTAAAGCCTCCTTATAATTTTGGAAATCTACCATCTTGGAAGCAGGTCCTTGGAGTTCGCGGGATGTCATATATTTAATAATATCATCAAACATCTGCTTCCTTTCTGGTGAATTCACCATTCGTTTGGACCATTCCGTCATCCAGAAACCTCTAACATTGAGGTCCTTAAAAATAAGCATGGCTGTTCCTACAGTTAATGGTTCTCTGGACATCCCTCCATAAGTAACAATTGTTGCCCCATGTTCCAAAGCCCTCATCAATTCAGTGGCACTCTTCCCGCCAACGCAATTCAAAGCAAGTTTCGGTCGAGGTAATTCCCGACTTTTGAACAAATTAGTACATCTAAGTTCCTCCTCAGTAAGAACAGTTGTAGATCCAAGATTAGTAAGAAAGTCCTTCAATTCAGCAATATTCGGACGATCTCGAACAATATTGACTGTTCTCAAGCCGAAGATTCTACAAAGTTGGATCACATATTGTCCGCAGGCAGAATTACCGCCATTCTGAATTACGACATCTCCTTTATTCAAATGTACGAAATCCTTCAACATTCGATATGCTGTGCAAGGATTCACAGTTAAAGTACAAGCTTCAACAATTCCCAAATCGTTGGGAATTTTGAACGCTTGTGTGGATTCTAATATAGTATGAGATTGCCATGTACCAAGCATTGGTGATAATGGCACCACTCGGTCTCCAACAGCAAACTTGGTGACTTGGTTGCCTATCTCAATCACCTCACCGACGCCTTCATTGCCTGGTATGGCTGGTAAAGCAGGTTTTGCAGGATACTTGCCTTGAATTGTGTTAATATCAGCTGGGTTGACTGGTGCTGCCAGCATGCGGATGAGGAGCTGATTAGGCTGAACGCTTGGAATTTTTCCTTCTACTCTTTCAATTACTTTTACGGGATCACCATATTCTCGATAGATTAATTTTGTAGAAGTGTTTTGGCCAAAATGGCGAATTTGACGAACCACACAGGAAACACTTGAGACCAAACGCATCGTGATGTTTTTAAGAGATATTTGTGTTGCTCGTACAGGTTATATGTTCATTGATTTAGCCAAGGCTGTACAAGTGACATTCAGACATGCCAAAACAAAATAGAAACGCCGGTTTCGTTTTTGGAGGGAGACTCGCGCGCCAACTTTGTACTATTTTCCTATTTTGTCAAGTTTGAGATTTCAAGTTTGTTTCTTATTAAAATTTTATTTTTGGAACAAATGTCAATCAAGTTGACAAACAATAAAATTAATACCTACGGATATATACATGATAAATGAATAATCTAAATAATTTATTTATTGACTATTGATTTTCATGACAAATGACTCATATTTTCTTCAATCGTATTTATTAATTAGCATGTAGGTAAGTCCACATGGCATTTTTCACTTGAGAACAAAAAGGTGAAAAGTCCTTGTAGACTTGTTTAAGTTTGGCTGATCTGATAGAATGCGTACTTTTCCATTATGAATTCCCATAAGTCGTTGGTTTTCGTAGGAAATCATAAAGGAAAAGATCTTTTCATTGTGAATTGTGATAACACAACTTATTTTTATAAGGTTTCTGATAGTTCAATGAAGAGGAACATTGACCCATGTAGAGGTTGAATAAATAATGCACATCCATCATTACTTACCCACACGTGGTGTTGTTTAACATAAAAATAATTGAATTGGTATATTTTGTTTTCATTACAATTTTTATACAATAAAAGGGTTTTTTGGAATAGGAAATGTTCAATATGAATTGTACATTTCCAAACATGGTCAAGTATATTATTGTATAGCTAATTTAATAATGTGGTCATTCTAAACACGCTTTATTATTTTTATTTGCCTATTGTAATATAATAACATCTAAAAATAGCATTGTTTGTATATAGTTAATTAATAGAAATAATTGCAATTGGATAGTTTTTGTTTATTTAAACCTTACACATGTCAAATTATATTGTATTTCTTGGGCCATTTATAGATTATAAAAATGTCCATCATGTATGTACATTTATATCAATTAACTTTATTTTTGGACATACAATTGGTGTTTTATCGATTTAATATCAAAAAATATAATTATGGATTTTCTGTCTTAATTCTGTGGTAAACAAACTCATCATTAGCCACGGTTAAAAAAAAAAGGTAACGAAGGAAATTACGAATTCCTGTAAAAGTCATAATTATTTCTTGACCCAAGAAAAACTAGAAATACCTCGATTTACCTATTTACCTAAAATTATACCATGTGCATAAAGTAGGTTCATGAAGATAATATCAACATGCAAAAAAGTAGGCAATTTTAAACATGCATGAAAGTCTTGACGATTATTGATTAAAATTTACATGGACATAATAGCCACCTTATGAACATTAATGCATTATTCAAGTTATAAATAATCAATACTTCAATATCATGTAATATAAATATAAAAAGTAATACTGTATTAATGTAATATATCTACAATTCCATAAAGAATAAAGATTAAAAATGCATAGACACCTAAAATTATAGGAACTTTTTGATTGTTTTATTTTAATATTATTAACAGCAACAATTTAAGTCACAATAAATAGAATTTCTTAACTTAAATTTGTTTATATATATAGAAATAGGCATCTTAGCTTGATATAAATAATAATATTACAAGTCAGTACTTAATTGCTTCTTTTGAGTAGTGTTAGAATAAATATCTCCATCCACAATCACTAATTCGCATCATTCTCAATCATATTAATTAAATCATCATTTAAATTATCGTTATCGTTGGGACCATTGGAAAGCTGCAAGTCTTCAAACATATTTGCTACCGTTTCCAAGTTCCCATTGTTATTATTCGCTGCACGAGGGTCGCTCGTCGATATGTTATCAAAATGACTAGCGCTTTTATTATCCTTATAGTTGATCGATAGTTTGAGGACATTGCTCGTAGCATTACAAGGACTACTGGTGCTGCTGGTTCCCTTCAATTGTCCCGCAAGCATTTCCAATTCCAAAGCTTCGTTTCTATTCACGTCCTTAGGTTCATCTTCCTCGCGTTCATCGTCATCACGTAGTAACTTACCATTCTGTGTGACACTATAAATGTTTTCACCTAAGTTTCGTAACATGTCTTGAGCGAAAGGGCATAGGTTATCAACAACAAATCGACCTTCATTGTCCTGTAATCCAATTCGGAGAAGCAGTGACACTCGTACATGGAAGTCTTTGAGCCAATTAACTGTAGCATCCCTCAGTTCGAGCATTTCACTAGGGTTGAGTATTTTTGCAAAGTTGTCGAAGATATTCTGAACTTTATGCAATTGTAATTGAGTAGCTTCGTGCGTGACATAGTTCTCAATTTCATAGAGGTGTCGTTGCGTCAACTTGAGCAAATCTTGACTTAGAGTTATTTGCCATTTGAAGACCATTGTAATGAGGTCCCATAATTTGTCCATTGATTTGGAATCCAATCGCATCATTGATGATTGGGTGACATCTTCGATGAGATCTTTGAGAGCTTGGTGAGAATATGCTGCTTGTGGTTTGATTATTTCAGTAATGAGCTGCTGTGATACGAGGACGGAAATGATTTCGTCTAGAACTTCAGAGATATACAAAGGAAGATTGGAATTAGATAATGCAATTATTGTCTGAGGATTTACGGAGGCTCGAAATGAGTCACTCCATGAAACAGTGTAGTAGTAGAAGTGCATTGTACAAACAAATAGACAACATACAAACACAAATATGACAGACAAATAAACGTTATCAAAATTACACATACCAAAGATTATGGAGTAGTTGAAAGTTGTTTTTATTGACAAAACAATAATTTGTGTTACACATAAAGTGCTGAAAAAACCCAAAAGCATCTCAATTAAAACATGGTGAATAAAATAATTAATTAAATAAAGCTATACATGTGTGCAAATGTATTCGAAATATTTTTATGGCGTTCATTTCAAAAAGATTTACAATGAAGTGATGTGATGAGGTAAATCTAACACGGTGTCGTGTTTATTTTGTGCTGATACAAATATAGTTTGGAGGCATAGTCTGGTTTTCAGTAGTAGTCTCATACCAAGTGTCGAGCGTTCGTGATCAACTCCTTGAGCCTGCAGCCTTTGAGCAACTACGAAGACCATCTCTGCTCCCAAATTGATCACCAAAAACGGTGTCACAAAGCGCGACATCGTACAGAACTTCTTAGCAAGGACCAAGTGAATCCTGCGAAGAAACAATCACAACTGACGGCTGAAAGCCAGAGTGATAGTAAGCAATCGATCCATGCGGCCTCCACCACGCTGTTCCCGCGCATACAAATTCCTATTAGCCACCGGCATATAAACAATGAGTAAAAACGCCCACGACGTATTCGGCGCATTGTGCGCGCAGCTGATTGCCGAGGACCTTGTGGTTTCTGTATCAAACTCGTTTGCTCAGCTATCAGACGATAGAAGGCGCGTAGAGTTTGCAATCGAGTTATTGGAGCGATTCAAGTTGTTCCCCCAATTTGCGGAGGAGAAAACACTTTGGCGGAAAAGCGACGAGGAATGCCAACGGTTCCGATGCATGGCGGAAGCGGAAAATGGTAATAAATTGTATTTGCTTTGGGAAATGTATTCGAAGGCTATTGCTGCTGGAAACACAGGGAGCGAGGAATTGGGGAAAGCTTATTTCGGAAGGAGTCAAGTGATATGTAAATTGGGGGATCACAGCGGATGTGCGCAGGTGAATATTCGTTAATTCAGATTTTCTGGCATGTTACACAATTTCCAATAAAGTGTTAGTTATATGGGAGGTTTTTTCAAAGTGGGTTGCTTTCATGTTTAGTTACCTATTTATTATTATACTCTTATGGATATTCTATGGAGAAATTAGGATTCATGGCTGAATCTTACCTTTTAGTCCTTTCTGTTTGTTTCTACTTGCAAAAAACCTTGAAGGGATTGATATAAATTACTTAGGTATCCAATTATCCAGTGTTTTTAGGTAAACCTACAGTTTTATTATTTTTGACAGGGTTACTTCGGCAACTGATTAATATAGGAATGCCCCAATCTGGAGGAATTCTGCAGAGGAAACATTTCATCTTCATTAATAATTGAATAATAATTGAATAAATTGATTTTACATCTATAATTCATATACATTGTAATCTTATTAAACATATATATATTAAACAAGACTTATACAGTGTTAATTGATTGACTTTGAATCTAATATATTTAAAGAATGAAAATATTATTTCTAAAAATTAAATTTACAATAGCTGCATTTAATTTTTTGCAAAAGTTAAAATTATGCTTTTTAATTTTTTTTTTATTAATTATTAATTGAACTCTATTAAAAAATGTGCAACACATTCAAGAAACACAAGAAACAAAAAATTTGTCTTTAGTGTGTTTTCGGCTTGCAGAATGTAAACAAAGCGGCTGAGTAATATTTACAATTGGGATATAGAAATAAAATTGACTTTTATTGTGAGACTTGGTAGTGATAATAATGCAGAACATTAGTGAGAGATTTTTTTTATCAGTAAATCGTAAATGGTAAAATTACCTCCGAAAATAGTCCCAATAAAAGTGCTACATTTTTGATATGACTCAATTTTTTTTTAAAGACGGGTTCGAACACTTGTTTTCTAGAAATCTCAGAGTACAAAGTGAAATAAAAAATAATTATTATTTCAAAAGAATTTTCAATAATACCAAGGTATAAATTATACCAAAGTTTTGTACACCCTATATATTTATTTTAAAGCCTTAAAGGTTTTGACTCACATGGCATGATTGGGGTTTGTATGAACGTGGGGATGCATGCGCCGGGCCAGGAGGTATATGTGCTTGTTTGGACCTGCTTTGTATATGTTCTATTAGTAGCTAAATATTCTAACTCGTGGGTGTGGAAAATTTTTGTCGGCGTTTTCGTATGAGCTATTACCTTTAATTTACTTCTCTTACTTTATTTTTTAGAACAAGCACCAATTTTGAATAGACTCATTTGTTAGCGATCTCAAAGTGCAGGTTCTTAACATTGAAGTGTGCATGTTTTTGATGGAATTCATATTTGGTATAATATGAATGCTATGATATAAATTATATTTGCACTAAGAATATTTCTCGTTTACTCTGCTCTTTTGACCCTTTGAATCTTTATTTACACGGTATTATAACTGTCGATTCATATTTACCAACAACTCATGTATTTGTATACTCTCGTGTCTCGTTAAATAATTCAAATAGAAGTACATCTGGCAATATGAATGCAATTTGCTCCAACACAGACTACTTAGCATCAATAATATATTTGCTAATGTGACATTCATTAATTTATTAATTTATGAAAATAAATGTATAGGTTTTATATCTACATTTTTATTCTTATTTTTTATTGACATGTCATATTTTTTAAGGACTTACAACACGCCCAAAACTGCCGGAACATTAACCCAGCCGAAATAGCATTGAAACTGCAAGAATGTAACGCCTCCACAGATAAAATAAAGTCAGCAACAAAAACAACACAAGTGCCAACCATAACTCCTAATAGTAATAAATCCATAGCGTGTGCTGGAAGCTCCATAAAAATAATCAACAACTCGGTGACAGGTCGAGGAGTCATAGCTACAAAGGACATCCAAATAGGCGAAGTAATAGCTGTAGAACAACCATATGCTGCAATTCTCTTACTGGACTCGGAAATATCCTTGACACATTGTTATCAATGTCTGAAAATGAGTTATAGTCTGTTACCATGCGACCATTGCACCATCGCTTTATTCTGTTCTGCCGAATGCAAAAACTGCGCTTGGGAGAATCACCATCAGTTTGAATGTCCAATCATTGGTGTCCTGCAAAGTTTGGAATTGTCCAAGTTAACACTTTGCGCGTTGAGAGTGGCTATTCTCGCTGGAGAACATTACGATGAGATAGATTCTCTTGAGACTGATAATGCCCTTGTTGAAGCGATATATGAATCTGGGAGATATAAAGAAATCCATAACTTGTGTACCAATACGGAATTAAGGAGTGTCGCTGATTTATTTAATCGGGCTGTTACTGCTGCGATTATATTTAATCAGATCAAGATAAATACTGATTTCTTTAAACTGCTTGGGGTTGAGAATCAAATTAGAAACGAGAATGTCTTCATGGGATTGTTGCTAAGACACATGCAAACGGCTCCTTCGAATTTCCATGAAATCAGTGAAAAGCTTGTCCGGGGAATTGAAGAGTTTGATGTTAGCATTGAGATCGGAGCAGCTGCTTATGCTTTTCTATCAATGTTGAATCATTCCTGCTCTCCAAATGTTGTCAGACATTGTTATGGTTCCACTACTGTCTTACGAGCATTGGGAACTATTAAAAAAGGCGAAGAACTATTCGATAATTACGGGTTTGTTATCATATTGTTTTGGACATTTTTGCATTGGTTTACATATAGTAGCTGATAAAGCTGGTCTTTTATGACGATAAAATTTTGATAGTTTTAGTTATTATAGTTTTAGTTATTGTTTTATTTTTATCCAAGTGTATTCACTCCATGTTTAATGTCTTTTTTATTGCAGATATCATTATGCAGTTATGTCTCGATCTGAGCGTCGAAAACAGCTTAAATCGCAATATTTATTTGAGTGTGGTTGTCACGCATGTATTCATGATTGGCCTTTATATGATAGGCTTGAAACATTTCCTAATCAACCACAAATAACCATTGAGGACATCGAAGCTTTGAAATGCACCAGTGACATTGAGATCAGGAGAATCCTGCAAGAATTAATTGGCAAAGCAACAACTCTGCAAAGTCTTGAAACTCCTTCCAAAAACCTTGCGGATATTCAAGAGTGTATGAAAGAATGTTATGCTCGTCTAGCAAATAAAAGATGTATTGAGTAGCGATATTGGATTTAATGAGATGCATAAGTTTAATGACAATGATATTTGAGATGAATGAGATATTCTTTATACTGATATAATTATTAAGTTGAATTAGGTCAGATAACAGATATGAAGAATATATCATTGCATTCATAATAAATAATAACGTTCATATTATATTTAGTATTATTACTAGCTACCAGATATTAGAATTTTATTACAATTTTATTCAAATAGGATGTATCCATTTACAAAATTGTATGTACCTACATAAGTTCAAGGCAATATATGCTATGATGATTAAAACTTGTTTTTGATAATAATAATACACTATATGCGAAAATAATCATATAAATCTAGCAAATATCGGTTTATTTGTATATATAAATTGAATATTAAATACGGGGAATACATTTATTTATAAATGGTTTTATTTAATTAGAAACAAACAAAGATTTTGATTTCAACAATTGGCATTTCACACATTTCCTATAATTTTATAAAACGGTAAATAAATAGTTTATTAAATAACTATTTGGTTTTCTATTAGCTTTTCATTTATGCAAATATACATTAAAATGTACAAATACATTAAAATTATAAAAATAGAAACTTATTTTTTGTTGTCAAATTGTAGCTTTCTTTGTTTCCATTATCTATCATTTCAATCCTATATTAAAAATTTCAATTAATAATTCAATTTGGTTGCGGATTTTATACCTATTCTATTCATGCAATACGTCCAAACCTAAAGATTTTCTCCACAATATTATTCGTTGAGAATAGTATTTTGAAAGTTGGTAGATTTTTGATTGGAACAGAAATTCATGGCTAGGAAATTTTAATTAACATTTAAGCTGCAACGTGAGTGAATGACATGTGAAGTTGAGAAAATCTGGTTTGTGATCAGTTCTAGTTCCAGTCAATTTACAATGATTTATTAGCATTATGGAATTGGAAGAAATGTCTGGAGGATTACTTAAAGTTCGAGAAGTCAATCTGCGAACAGATAGTATAGTGTTCTCTCACCAGAGTTTTCTGAAGTAAAAATTTGATGAATTACAATGTCTGTTACAGTTGAAGTTTAAAGATGAGGATTCTTTATTATTAGAATCCTAAATTTAGAAGTTGTGTCTAATCAATAGTACTTGATATACAAAGTTAAGTAGAATAATGAAATTTGGAATAAATATTTGTAAATTTCTATTAAGATATACATACTCAGTTACTAATGAAAATTGGTTTTACTGCTATACATATTTTTTATTTTCATTTACTTTTCACATGAGTTAAATAATTATTTTCAAGGCTATATTAAAATTATTTCATTTAAACAATTCTGATATGACAATATTTGTTAGACTTTGAAAAGTTTAAATTCTCATTTTAATATTTTTGAGATAACAAACAAAATTGCTATATTGAAATGAAAACAAAAATATGCAGTAAAGCAAATGCACATTTTCACCTGAAAACACTACCTTTTTTTCTGTAAAGTTTGCACATGTCGTAACATTTTAATATAAATCCCATACACTGGGTGCTATATATTCAGCTTTACGTTTTTATAGTAGAGTCGTTATTGCTCTTACAAGTAGCTGTCTCCAATAAGTGAGTTCCTATTCGGTTTGAATCGAGCTCGTTCAGTCTACTATCACTCGTTTGCTCATTCGCTTCTAGTTAGCATTTCACTTTTGACTTAAGTCGTGGCTGGTCCGTCGACTTAATTTAAATCTCATATTCAAACGCACAATTATCAATGAAATATAATTCCTAGTAGAAACTCGCCGGGCTCTTTAATCCAATTAAATTCTGTTGGCATTCGCTGCAATTTATTGAACATCAGCAAAGTTTGGAGTTGGATTTGTAATTTTTCCCTTAAAGTAAATAGTAAAATAAAATCGATCCGTATTAAATTAAGTAAATTATTATATGAATAAAATTTAAAATAAAACAAAGGAATAATTTTTAAAATATTTTCAAAAATTCTAATCATGAAGTTATTTGTGAATCTGATTTTGGTACTTTTCTGTGCAATGGTAAATATTGTCGGAAAATGCAACTGTTTGGATTTGACAATTCTCCACACAAACGATATGCATGGACGATTTGAAGAGACATCGGTAAATTCAGGAACATGTAAAAATCTGGGAAGCAAGGAATGTTACGGTGGGTTTGCAAGGATCGCACATGTCATACGAGCGCATCGAAACGAATCACTGAAGAATCCTGATGGAAGAGCTACAATTTTCCTCAATGCAGGAGATACTTACACTGGCACTTCATGGTTTAGTGTACATAAATGGCGTATTGCTGTGGATTTTATCAATCGTTTAGAACCAGAATGCATAGTAAGTTTACCTAGAAATATTTTCTTTATATTCAAAAATTAACAAATTTGCTAACAATACATTCATAATAATGTTTTTTGTGATAAAATAAACATTATTTTTATGCAAAGTAAATAACAGATACATAGTTACGTTCTTACAAATTAATGACTAACTAATTCTTGTTATAAATTATTTAATTGTTTAATTATATTGTATATTTAAATAAACAAAAGTTAATTTTATGTTACAATTGAATTGATATGGCATTTTCAATAAAAGTTTGACTTTTACATTTTTGGTTCATGATTAATGATGTTTTCATTGTAAATTACAAAAGATTCAATAAAATTATTGCTAATTTGCTGTTATAAAGTCACATTAAAGTTATTACATTCAACCTTGTTCGTGTTTTTTCATGCAATACGTATTTATAGTAATGGCATGCGAAAATAATTTAGTATTTCTTACATTTGATTTAATAGCAAGTAAATTAAACAATATTCAGAAAACAATTATGCATGCTATATAACTATTTGTGTAAAATTTCATATTCGCAAATTTTATATGCTTTGAGTGCAATTTCTGGCAAATATGAAAATATGATACTAGCACGCCTCTTATTTATAGAATAGAACTTGAACATTTCTTGAAATCATAAATATGAATATTTATAATATTCATAAATATTTCATTCAGTAGTAACATAAAAATTTACTTACTAGTACATAATTTTTGACCCCATTTATTAATATTTTCGCTTCTTATCTCAAACTTTATTTAAAAATGTAGAAATAATTTTAAGAGTAAAAAACTTTTCAGTCGTTTGGCAATCACGAGTTTGATTATGGCGTGAATGGATTAATGCCTTTTCTAAAAAATCTCAAGTACCCTATCGTGGCTGCTAATCTGGACGTTTCCAAAGACAGAGATTTCCAAATCGAAGTGAAAAAATCACATGTCCTTCAAGTACATGGCATGCGGATCGGGATTATTGGGTATATACTTCCTGACACAGTACAACTATCTAGTACTGGCAACGTAACCTTCCTAGATGAAGTTAAGTCCATAAACGAAGAAAGTAAGAAACTCGAAGCAAATGGTGTGAAGGTCATCATAGCCTTAGGTCATTCTGGTTTCGAAATGGATAAGAAAATTGCAAGGGAATGTCCACTAGTAGATCTTGTCATTGGTGGGCATACAAATACCTTCATGTGGAATGGACCTCCACCAAGTATAGAAGTGCCAGAAGGGCCATATCCTGTTCTTGTGACGCAATCCTCTGGAAAGGTTGTTCCGGTTGTGCAGGGGTATGCCTTTACTAAATATATAGGACGTCTTAATATCACTATAAATGAGGCCGGCGACTTGATTAAGTATGAAGGACAGCCAATACTATTGGATAGTTCTATCCCTAAAGCTCAAGATATTCACCAAGCTTTAGATGTTTATAGAGCAGGTCTTGACGAAGCTACGAAAAAAGTTGTTGGGAAATCAAAGGTGGAGTTGACTATAGACAAGTGCAGATTGGAGGAATGCAATTTTGGCAGTTTACTTAGTGATGTTTATATTGAACATGTAGTGCAGAATTATGCTGGTCCATACTGGACTGATGCTGCAGTAGCTATTGTTAACGGGGGTGCCATCCGAGCACCTATTGGAACTGGGGATATTACAACGGGAGAATTATTAGGTGCATTGCCTTATGATATGAATATCATCATGTTTGGACTGACAGGAGCTAATCTTAAACTTGCCCTAGAGAATTCCATTCGTAGTAATGGCGAAACTTCTAGGGGTGAGTTCCTTCAAGTTTCTGGATTGCGAATTGTCTATGATATTTCGCAACCTGTTGGAAGTCGTGTGAAGGATGTTCTAGTTCGTTGTGCTAATTGCACCATACCTGTTTATGAGCCTTTAGATGAAAAGAAAATGTATAGAATTTTGTCTAATGATTTTCTTTTGAGTGGAGGCGATGGATATTCGGTATTAAAAGAAAACGCTATCAATAAGGTGACACAAGATACCACTGAGTTGTTGGCTGTGGTAAATTATATTAGCAAGAGACAAATTATATATCCAGAAGTTGGGAATAGAATTACAGTATTGAATGGACAATCGATTAATGGAAGTTCGTCTGCTACCAAATTTAGTATAAATTTACTTATTTTTAGTTTACTTATTTTTGGAATAATAATTCGTTTGTTTTAAATTAATAAAATAACGTATATGTTTATTTTACCTATATTTATATTTTGATGTTATTGAGTTCAATTAAATCGAAAAATTCAATGTACCATTTTTTATTTATTAACATCCGGCCATTTATCATGTAATTCATAATTAATAATATCAGCATTTTAATTACATAATATATCATTATAATTACTTCTGTAAATAACAATGTCAGGTAACATTTAAATTAATTTGTTTTGTGTGTTTCCGTATAATTCTACCAAATGAAACCAAATCCATATTAATACCACTTATCTAACAAACAATATAATAAAATAAAGTAGTTGCGGCGTCATTACAATGTATAAGTTCGTGTAAATCATTAACTGAAACTGAGGTTTACTTGGACACTGATCCTTCGTGAAAATTCAAGGTTTTCTCTAGAAAATATTTAGTGTAATAATTGATTATAATCGCAAGTTAATTATTATTCTTGCTGTTTTCATATATAAACATGGATTAAATTTAAAAAGTTAATTATTCGTAAAATTATATTTGTAGGTTCAACGAATTATTATCTTTGTTTAAATATTTGTGTGCTCTGTACTTTAAATTATATAATTTTAATTCAAAGACCAATACATATTACAAGTATGTATTTAATTAGAGTTAAATTTTGAAGCATTCTCTATTTCTATCTAATATAATATTAACTGACTTTAACGTGAATATATGTTTGAAACTTGTATTTATCCAATTTATCTACCTTCAAGTACAACTAGGGTATATATAGGTTGGAGCGAATTGCTGAAAGTACTTATAACTATTATTTATTAATTGGAACAAATTACATTGCTATGGGAAACCAAATTAACTGCATAATGTTTATGCAGTTAAAATACAAAATAATTTACAGATTACGTCATACCATTGTACCAAGAACAAATAATATTTATAATTATTACATATCAGAATTTTTAATTTACAATTTTATTTGCGGACATGATGCTATTGATTTAATATGAATCGTGAGTTTTATTTATTAATTAACTTGTTCAGTATTCTTCAGTATTCAATTTTTACAATTGTAATATTACATAAAGTGTAATATTTTTAAACTTTGATTCATTCAAGGTTTTGTAAATTTAATAATTATGTTAATTTATTTTTGTCAATATTGATTTAAACGTTGCAATTTTTTGTTGTCTTATGCAAGAAAACGAATAAAAACAATAGACTGATTAGAATATTTACAAATTATTTTTTTATTGCAATTTCTTTATGACAAGTAATTACTATAAAAAAATTATAAGAATCAAATTTACAACACGTTGAAAATATATTTTTCTGTGACATTAGCTTTGGAATTTAAATATAAACTTTTTCGATGATCAGTATAGTTTCAGTTGCCAAATTTCAAGCCTGTATGAGCAGCACCGGCCCAGGTATTCTCGGTGTTCGTCTACGAGTTTGATATTGAAAGATTTAATAATAATAATAGCAATTAAAGTGTATATATCATAAACACTGTTTCCAATATACATGTAAGTGGCATAGATGGTTGAAATGCGATGTTGTTTACTTGCCTTTTCTTGCAGTCACATTCCACTGATAAGTGCACCGTGCGTTGCGTTTCCAGTGCAGCGAAGTTAGTACGGAACGTGCAATCAAACCGAGTTAACTTATTATTGTTAAATTTAATGCAGAACTATTATTATTAATACAGAAATATATATAATTAATAGGCATTGGTTTTCGGTGTTATAATTTGTGAAGCTAGAACTAATTTGGCATTTTTGTGGCATGTACAACAGATGTAAACAAACACCGCTGAATTTAGCACAATCAAACGATTCGCACAATTGGATGACCAGTCTGCTTTACGTTTCAATTCAACTAAAAGGTAAGATATATCTTGTTATTTTTTTAATATTGTAACTCTGTTGTTCGTTTGTACTACGAATTCTGCGGGCAGCTCAGAGCCGGCCCTGAATCTTCCCAAAGTTATGCTCGGAAATAATATCAGCCGGGAGAGATTACTGTTATGATTAGCAAATTAGGAAATTGTAATAACCCTTCTAGTGTGACCAAAACTAAAGCAATCTTTATTATAAAATGAGAATAGGCAAGGATAATATTATTATATTTGGCCATTTTTTTGGAAATTCAACTTTGCCTGACATTAATTTGTTTGTGAAATACTGAGACAATATATTGGCTGTAGTCCACCCAGTTGTCATCGTTGTAAACGCCTTCAGCTGACAACTTAATCTTAAACAATTCCTGAAAATCACGTCTGTTTCCTTCGAGTTATTAACCACCAGTTTGTATTGCATGGGAAATGCATTGTGTTCTTTCGTTTTGTAATTATGTTTTCTAAATTCCCAAAAATAAACCAATTAATTTGTGCTAACGCTACGAGGCTTATCAAAATTTGTAAACTTTTGTAATTCAAGTTGAAATTTCACCTGAAGACAAGAAAATAGTAGCACTAGTATATTGCGGTCAAGTTTCTGGCGATCCAAAGTTTGAAGATGTACTTTGAGGCATCTCGAAACAAAGCAATTAAACTAGAATATACTAGGATGGTATGCGGATATTAAACCACAATTTCATCGACATGGCGTCTAAGTTATCAGACAGAACGTCTAACAAGTTATTTTAATCTTCATATCTTCTTTTGTGCTTTTATTGCTTAATTGTAAATTAATTCAAAGACAAAAAATCTATATAAGCTCTCATTATCTCCCAAACATGATTCATATTATAAACCCGCACGTGACATGCGTTAGTCCGACAAAGTACCCGAATAAGTTTAGTAAATAAGCGCTTGCAAAGCTCATGGGTACCAGAGGGGTCGTCCGTTAAAGCTTATAGCGCTTCACAACTCGCAGCTTACTCATTTACCAAGTCAGCACACATGTCGTATGTTCGCAGCAACACGAACGGCCCTAGTGGGCCTTCAGAGCATGTGCTTTCCTTCTGCACATTGCTGCTGGATTATGCTTTGTATACCAATGTCGCACCCGTTCTATCCATTGGCCGTGCTCTATTCCGCTAGTTCGCAGCCCTACATATATGTTTGCCCTACGCCGCCCGTACAATATGAAAGAGCGCGAATGCTTCCGATACTTTTTCAGTTCTGTTCTTCCAGTCGTTGCTTGTGTTAGTCCATGTTAGTTTGTGTCTCGGTACTCCGGGGACAGATTATTCTCATTCAGTTGCGACTCAGCTGGGAGGAAACCGCCACAATTGCAACGAAACATCTTGCACCCGCATATCAGTGATATCTCTTTGAATACCGATGTGTGCCAAGTTACTTTACGATAAATGAAAGCTGTAAAATCCAACTGGTATATAATATTATTCGCATATAATAAGCATTAAGTGCATCGTAAAATATGATCATGTCGAATACGAATAATGATGTGGAGTGTGACATCCAGAAGACGACTACTGCTATAGAAGAGATGCAGAAATACGTGGGACAGGTGGATATACAGAATTGTACTGAGGAGGAGTTAAAGAGGACTATATCACATTTTTTTGTTGGTGAAAATTTGTACTACAAGAAAAATGGCAATAAAGAGGCTACGGTTGTAAATCCGGAAGAAGAGGAGCAGAGTTTACCCTTTCAAGAAAAATGAGATATTTTTATCAGTATCTAAAAGCAATAATTACTAGTCGTATGGTCAACAAGTCGAAAGGATTGTTTTGTCGAAAGAAGCGTTCCTATATATGTAACTATATCGAGTTTTACCCGTGCAAGTTGTTAGTCATAATTTACCAAAGTTGGCCATGCTTGATTTTTAAATCAAAAAACATGTGACATATTTAGAAATAGATCTCAAGTGCCAGATAATTTTTAATATTAAATAAAACAATAGTTATTTATAATGTAATAAAAGCATTTTATTTTATATTTGAAATATTCTTATAATCATATCAAAATTGTATATAAAAAATGACTAGAAAATCTGAAAAATTACTTGCTTCATTTTCATTGTTCCTTAAACCTATTTAAGACTAATGACTAGATTTAATATGACTCTAATATAAATTCTTTGAAAACGCTTAAGACATACATATAAAATCCTGCAATTTGTTTCCCTGTTATTTGTTGTAATTGTGAACAATTTGTTACTAATCGCATTTAGAATTACATCCATTAATATCCTATCCAGACTTCTTTTCTATGGACCAAGTTCTAATTTTGTCTCAGACTTTCTGGCTATCATTTAATTCGATCGGCGACCTCATTGTCCTCACTAGCCCTATCTGCAGAAGTAAGTTTTTCTGTAAGTGCTAAAACCATTGGATGATCCTGAGGCAACCCTTCACGAGCGAGGAATGCCAACGTCTCCATAGCACAAGCAGCATATCCTGCAGCTTGTGCATCTTCCTCACATTCATCAGCTTTATTCAATTCATGTTGTAATTCACACACTTTCTCCAAACATACACGAAGCATGCTGTTCAGATTTGCATCGTTGTTTTTTGCCTGCGAAATAAATTAATAAATTGGGATTATTAATTTATTTGAGGGCCCTTATATCTCATGCATAAAATTCACTGGGATTCACATGCATTAAAATTTTACTGACGATTGAAGATTAAGGAAACAAATCAAAATGGTGCAACTTATTTTCAAACTTAGAATAATTCCTGATATTACCTTTTTTCGTTTGGTGACTTTATTAATTGACCCAGATTTAACCCTCCTCATGATGAAGTGAGTAATCCAAAATTAGGAACAAACAAAAACTTATTGGAAAAACAATTGGAACTTCATGAAACTTCTTCAGAACAAGGTGCGTCTTGAACTAAGTACGTATAGTCTACCTGTACACGACTACCGAGTGCACCAGACACGGTGCGGTGAGCACACACCAAAAGAGGAACTGAGTGATCGCGTCGGAGGAACTCGCCGAAGAAGCGGATGGAAGCGGCCCGCCTCAGTCGCGGCACTGCGAGGCCAGAAGAAATGCACGTAGCTGAAGAGCCGCGCACAATTACGAAATCACGTGCGGCAGCTGTTAGGTTGAGGCAGATGTGGCTAGCACGGCGCAAGGTAGCTGGTTCCGTTCTACCGTGATGAACTGGATGTGTTTGTTCTCGTTATGTATGTATGTATGTATGTATGTACTGCATGAAGTACGCTCGTGCTACACATCGCTTTCGGTTTCTGCATAGGGGAGAAGACCTTCCATTTAAAATCTATCTACTGAATGATTCTGAAACATAGTAGAATTTGGCAATTGTCCCACCCAGAACAATAGAGGTCCTTTGTTTTTGTAGAAAACTCCTACAGAGAATTAGAGTTGATGAAGAATTCGTAGATAGTTAGAGATATATTGGATTGTGATTGGATTTTTGGCATATCATTGGAACACCCTATACTAAATATAATAGAAGTACCATGAGCACTACCATTGAAACAGAGGGTACGAAACAGAGGGGTATGGGTAGTTACCATCTGCACACCTCGTCGACGATGGCTGCGTGTAGTAAGCACATGGAAGCAGGTGTTACACAACTTCCAAACAGCAACAGCGAAAAAACGTTCGAAGTGAATTCGTCGACGCAGTTGTCGCACTGTGGATACATATAGCCTTCCAACATATACAAAACATACAAATCCTCTCTGTCGAATCACACCATGGTACATGAACAATGTGCGAATTATCAAACGAATTAATGCCCTAAATCTTAATTATCAAAATGTACACATATTTTTATTATTACTACATCAACCCGGGTCCCATTTCCCTAACAAGCTTAATTTAATTTCCTCAACTTTTCCAACGAGAAAAGTTCTTCTAATTATTTCTCGTTTCTGCGTTTGACGTAATTTATTTTTTTACGTTCCTTAACTTTTGAAAGTAGTAGATCATTGTTCTCGACTTAAACATCGACCAAATCATCATTCCCGGAAGTTTGATATAATTAAAAAATTCATTGAAGTAGTCCTTAAACGAGTTATTAAATAAACATTAGATGTATAGAACCAAATTGATATGTCTTGTCTAATTCCTAAAGTCCTGCTTCTAAGGCAAATTAAGCTGGGTAAGTGCTGAATGTACAAAATCGAATATTGTATTATCTAGTACTAGGCACTCAAGGGACACCAAAAAAAGCCGGTCTGTCGACGAAAGCGTCAGCTGTAATCATTAAATTGAAACCTCGTTCGTCTGTTCATCAAGTCGTCCGCTTGCCTGCTGCAATACTTGGGAGTCTGGCACACGTTCCTTCTATGCGTTTCTCTAAATGAGCATTTTTACGACGCTACTACGTCACGTAAGTGCGTTTTTCGATCGGTGGATTGGGTAATTGTCGTGAAGTTGTGTGAAACCTTCGGTTCATGATAGCGAGTTGCCGACGCACCGGTCCATCTGCCGAAAAGGTTTGGATAATTAAAAATGCCCATGAGGTCGTACTTGTACAATATACTACTCTCCCTGTTTTCGGTTTGTTTTGGTGGCTTTTAATTTAGGACTCTATATTTTATTCTCCACGGTTTTGCTTGTTTTTTCCCCTGTGTGTTATGTTAGAATATCCTATTTATCATCTATAAAGTGAATTTCGTTGATTTTATGTATAGTGAGGAATGCAAATTACAAAGTTAGCAATTTTCATGAGTTTCATTGGGGGAATTCAAAACATCTCTGTTAAAGTTAAATCCAATATCACAAAAAAGAAGTAGCGAATTTTCAATGGCACCAACACATTCCTTTAACAAATGAAAGAATATATTGGCAAGGATTAATTAATTCGCTTTCCAAAAGCGACGTCATTGCTCTTAAGGGAGTGAAATATATTAGAGCAGTGTAGTGATATTAATTAATGAACATTTTTAATAAATATTCATCAGTTTCATTAAACTGTGAGAAACAGATAATAAAAAACAAGTGAGTGATAAAGCACATAAATTTCAAAACAGTGCGTTGTTGGATCTGCTGAGGGCAATTAACGCTGAGAGTGTTCTTTTCCACGGGGATGCTCTTTTTTCAATCAATCATGGGCTTGTGGCTTGAATTCATTCGGCGAAATGCTGAGGATTTAAATTTCATAGACAGGGAATTAATTAGATGTTGAGAATGCAACGATGCATAAGTGTGACTCGTTTCAATTAGCGTCACTATTTAAACACGTATGCAATTATCCTGTTATTTATAGCTTTCAATGAATGGTAACTACAATAAGTTTCACATAATAGTGTACTGAAAGAGTTGAGTCGTGGAGTTGAGTTGACTGCGATGTGTGCGAAAAGTAACGAAAAGCAAAATATAAATAGATTAAGTCCTGCTGAATGTTACCATAGTAAAGCGGGTTGAAAAGTTTCTTTTGGGTGCTTCAAACTTGAAAGGAAATAACGGATAATCAGAAAACAAAGTATCGACAAGTCGAGCAGCGACCAACTCGATTCCAAACTAAATGAAAAGGAAGCATTAATAAGACTCAGATAGCATAATAAATTCAATTTTCGATTTGCTTTCATTCGTTTATTCGGTAAGTTGGCACGTTTTATTGAATTATTAAGCTTTTTGTGTCTTTACTTTCCGGATTTTCGGCGTTTATTTCCTTAAATCTCGCTGTCATTTAAACTTTTCGTTGGAACCAAATATTAGTTCAACAGCGTCAAGTTTCAAATTATATTTATTGCGAAATCTGATGACATTGAAACGAACATTTACGTTAAATTACACTGGGGGCTGTTTTAGTTTGGATTCCACTCCGTTTCACGATGAACATTTTCATTCATTGAGATTACAATGGCTTTTAGTTTCTGCATAGTTAGAGTAATTATTTATTACTTGGAAGAATTTTGTTTCCTGGAAAGAATTGATTTTCAATGTATTTTTTTTTGTAAGAATTAACGTCCCAAATTTAATAAATCGCTTTAAAAATATTCATATTTAACAGAAACAAAATTCAATTCGTTTCAATCTAGGACAAAAATTCATCGGTTTTATTAATTAATAACTCTGGACATGTGTAATTCCAGTTGTCACGTTCTATATACCTTTTGATATTATTTAGAAAAATGCGACAATTTTCAACTTCAATTTCATCACACATTCGTTTGTAATTTCATTTTCAGGAATCCAAAATGTAAATATGTACATAGCTGTATTAAAAATTCGAAACCACCAAAGAAGACCATAAAACAAAGGTTTTTCGTGATATAAAACCTATCTAATTCTATAGGCAAGATATAGGTATGTTTATAACAAAAATCAATGAACATCAAAGCATATGCTCATGATTCTTTACACCCAGTCATAAGTGTCAGCACCCCTTATGCAAAATCTTTACCCAATGGCTTATGCTGTCAGTACAATTCCAGTAGAATTTATTCCCAATAGAGCAAGACATGTATGCGATTCGCAAGAGCATCTTAGAAACGACTCGGCTTTGCATCACAAATGCTATGAAGCGTGCGCCTCGCCTACATAAAGTTAACAGCAAAAAAGTGGCAAATATGTCGCTGCCTGCAGACAAACCTCCCATGAAGCACCTTATACACTTTGATACCCACATCTTCAAAAGCAGCTTTCCAGTGCGTTGCAATAAGGAAGGAAAAAATTATAGTAGCACGAGGCAAAGGCAATCCAGAAGATCTTCACCCGCGGGCTAGGCAAATCGCGCCTTACTAGTCTTCTAAGAAATTCCATATCTTATCATACATGTCCCTACGTTATATGAAAGGAAAAATTCTGCCTAAACTTGGACTCCATGGACTAGGGTTCCTTTTGATGGAAAAAATTTCCATTTACTGTTTGGGGCACATCGTACGCATCGTCTATAAAAACGAAGGGAAAGTGTTAGGATGAGATAATAGAGTAACATTGGCGAAAAAGTATTCATGATTGAAATGCTACACATACGCATAAAACGTTTAATATTTCAACATTGAATAGATACACAGATATACAGTCTGACTAGCTATCATACATTTATATCAATGTAATGGAATACAATTGCGAAATAGAAAATTTCGCACTTCAGTAAATTCACTCAGTCATTTGGACCTTCGTTCTCATAATGTGACAGTAATCCAATTTTTGTTTGCAATAGACTTTTCGTTTCACGTCGACCTTCTTTCATTCCACGCTTTCGGATATTAGACAATGTTTGTCTTACACAAGTTTGTCATCTAAAGCCAGTCATACACGAAATATTTGGACATTTAGTAAATATACGAAATAATTCTCTCCGCACACGCCCACTCCTGTTTTGTCAGGCACCCACGCCAAATCCTCTAATTCAAGTGCCTCATCTTGTAATTCGTTTAACGTTGTTGACAGAAATCGTTTTTATTCGCATATTTTTTATCCCTTTCGCAATTTTACAAGGGTTCTTGTACGCGCTGTATCTCCGCCGCCGCACCATACGCAAATGTGCCCTGCTCCATCAGCGTTTCCATCTCGGAGAAGCGCTACATATCTACGCTTGACTTTCATCTCTTTCCATTATTTCCATGTTGAATGTGAATGTGGCGTTGATTCTCCTGACAGTCGGCTTGAATCTCGATCTGAACGAAATCTTCGCTCATATCGTCAATACCACGGTCGCGAATGTCAACTAAATGACTTTTACATCTACTTAGACTATTGTCTTCACCATTATGAGGACCTCGGTTGCCTCCGGCCATTGGAAGGGTACTTAGACGGTGTCGTTCAATTAGTGTGCCCTGTAATAACGTCCAACAATTTTACCTTAATTAATAATGGCGAGGACGTTTGCGTTGTTTTATATTTATTTGGAACTCGTGAAACGCGAGCCAGTGAGGAAAGAAAAGCGCAATTACGATTCGAGCCGGTTGCGCAAGCAACGAAGGACGTTGGTATAAAATGAATATTGTTCAAATTAACGCTGCGACTCGACTTATTTTTGTCTAAGGATTCTTTTACAAACAAAGGTGATATTGGAGCGTATAATGTGACTTACTTGGTTGGTTCTTTTATAAGTCGAATTGAAACTGGTTTCGCAATTTGTGTTGGACGTTGGACGTTTCAGAAGGCGTTTGTTCTTGCAGCAAAGGTAACGATTGAAGTGTTGACGGAAAACTCCACTCACGAAGTATAATGCTACAGGGTTCACGCAGGAATTAATGAAACTGTAAAGCAATTACCGTGTGAGTTAGTTAATTTTCGCTATGGGGTGCCTGTACAACTTTATTCAACCCTTGATGCAGTTGGTTATTTTTGTGTTTATTTACTGCACGAAACTATTTCAAGGGGTTGCAATTTCACATTAATCATTTCGACTGTCTATTATCCGATATTAATCGATTACTAGTCCTTAGTTTAGAGTGCTTACAGAATTTCACTTCTGCTTTTTTTTTTGGAATTTGTAAAAAGTCAACGTTCCAATTTTCAGTTAGCGACGATCAAACAAAGTTCAATATAATTGATAAGAAATATATAAAATTTGTTTACCATAGACAAAATCCAATTATCTTCAGCGCATGCCAGAAGTCATTGTATTCAGCCTCTGCGTTAGGATTAAAAACAAACCATAACATGTAGACGTGATACGGAAAGAAGCAGATGAAAAATACTGCAACAGCAAACATCCAGGTAATAAGATGATTTGTGCGTGGCGCTCGAGTGGAAAACTTACAGAAAACTATTGCAAGGACCATCCTAGCCACGTGCCGACGTGCTCTTGTCTGCGCCATGCTCTGTCCTTGAATTTCACCCGGCATTTCCCTCGTACTGGCATGCAATCGTTTTGCCATCAAAATATAGAAGACGGCAATGATGCTCAATGGAATCACGTAGTAAACCATTGCTTTGGATGCAGTGCTATACTTAGAATACGTGGTGCTAGGAAACGGACTGCAAACGGTGATGGTGGAGGTATTGTACAGTATGTGTTCCTCCTCCAAGTGGGCCAAGAAAGCATCCGGCAGAGCCAGAATACCAGCCAATAACCAGATAAGAATAGCACTGAGGACGGTCAAGGGCTTCGTCTGAAATTACTCATTAAAGACTAATTTCTAGGAAAACAGCGATAAGGAGAATAATATTAATACTCGCGCGTGAGTGTAAATATCGCCTTTGAGGTATTATACCAATTTTAGGAAACTGAAGGTGTAATTGAACTTAATGAAACTGTCTTGCTACATCCGGACTGAACATAAATTGGGTCACATTTATGCCACAAATGAGCACAAAGTGATCAGAAATCGTAGCAGAGACGTCGGAAGCAATAATGCAATGTCATAATGGTCGAGTTTTGCACCATGAGTGGCGATAAATTATTCGCTAATTGCAGCAAGCGAACAATTTGAAGATAGCATAAATGCTCATAGTGATATCTACATCGGGTATTAAGGTGGTTTCTTTGAACAATTTCGAGAACTGATAACATGTAAAAGGCTATTATACAAATTTAATTTCTATTCCAAACGCAAACCAATTGCAGACTATGGAATTAAATTGGCATCGTCGTTTATTTTATGAAATTTTTAACGAGTAAAATTTTTAATACCTCAAAAATAATTCTTAAAAAAACCTATTAATATTATTTTACAAAATCATATGCAATGACAACTTGGCAAGATTGATATTCACTGGCAGAATAGCAAACAACGTCTACTGAAGTTAACAATAGATTACATGCCCTTGGCAAAAAGAACAAGTTCTCACCTGCAAACGTCGTAAAGGGTTCACAATAGCGCAATATCGTTCAGCCGACAGTGCTGTTAAAGTAAAGACTGAAACTCCAATGGAGACTCCTTTTGTTGTTTCACTGATTTTGCAAAGTGCTGAACCCCATGGCCAGGACGGTAGCGTGTAGATGATAGAAGTGAAGGGTAAACATGTGACAATCACCAACAGATCTGCCAATGCCAGCGAAAGGATGTAACTGAAACATTTGCAAATGGCACATTAACAAAACAAAATTTTATGGAAAGCTATGCAGATTTAGCATTAGACTAGAGCACATGCTCTCGAAGGTGACTGAATTCAGTTATTCACAGATTATTTGAATGCCATTACATGCGTTACAGCTTTTTGCAGACTAAGTTTCTCCCCCATCTTTCGGTTCTAATGAGATAACGTGGAGTTTTTTTTAGCTTTTCAACATGAAATTTAATTTCCTTTTTCTTAAACCGGTTTTTCGACGTTTCTTTTCTGTTCTTTTCGTCATCTGCGAGAATTCACTTTTATACCACATAATTTTATTTAATTCAATTAGTTATTATTTATACTCTCATTCGTATATTGTGATACTTTACATTTATATAAAAACAAGATATCCTTTAGATAATAAAATGAAAATGTTAGTGAAATTAAGTTTTGCTTTAAATATTTAAATAGATACTAAAACAACGGAAGCCGTTAGATGAATAAGAAAATATTTTGTAAAGATTTTCTTGTAAAATATAAACTCGCGGACTTTAGTGTAGACAAAATTATTTTAGAAAATTGTGATCCTTTACATTTAAGAGTCCTATTCCGACCGAAATTAGCCCAAAATAAACCAATTTTAAAAATTGTATTGAGCCGTATATACAGTTTTGTATATACATATACCTAAGAAAAAAGTTTTAAGGATACAAAAACAAAAGGATGGGAAGAAGTAATAGGATTGGAAGTTTTTTCAAGGGAAACGGAACAATCGCGAAGACAACTGAATATATGTCACAACTTTCCGAAAGTTATACGAAACAATAGTGGTACATGATGTACCACCAAATTGTTGACTTGCTTCCTTCGCTTGTGCTTCCTGTGTGGAATGTCTTCACTTTATTCTTTTCAACAATTTCCTGTCCGTGCTAAGCAATTCTGTTTGCTTTCCATTTGGGTATTGTTTGTAAGATTAAGGTCATAGATAGATAATGCTCATGGACTTACGTGTTGGGAACGTTGCGCATTGCACGATGCCGTAAGAAGATTATGACCAATGTACCATTGCCTAATACGCCAACCACGAAAATGATGAAGAAGACCACTGGCACGATGTACGTCTCTGGTCGATTCGGATATGGAGTATACTCATTTTCCGGATCTTGCATCTCGTCCACTTCGCTCATATAACTCGTATTAGCAATATCCATTATGTATCCTTTGAGATTGATTTCTGTAAGGAGCAAAGTCCATTTTTTAGTTTTATTTCGCATAAGGCATCTTTAGATTTCTGAAGGTATTGTGATTTTGATATATATCAAAATGGATCCAGAAGTGTATCACTATAATTTTTGTTTGAGAACTTGGTTTAAGTTTAAAAAAGTTATACGTGAGAAATTTCCAGGTGGGAAGCGCATGTTGGTTAAAACAACTTTGATACATTATCGATAAGTTCAAACAGGTGCGAAAGTTTTGATAGGTGAAACATGCGAATCTTCTCTCATCTGATTTAAACAAGATTTTATCCGGATATAAGGCGAAGGGCCGGACATATGAACTTCCGTAGTGGAAAGTTTGTGGTAAATGTAGGGTCAGTTAGGAATTATGGTTATCTAAACGAGATCATTATTTATTGCAGTCACTAACAATGTTGAGATGAGAAAATTAAAAATATGTTTTTTGATTAAATTGAATATAAATAATTTTTAGAAAAAATGTTATTTTACCTTTCATTCATGAGTGAATGTTGTTGTTATTGCAATAGATAATAATAACTTAATATGAGATATTAAATTATTCATATATTCATTTTAAATTCATGCATGAAGTATTGAAGTGAATAATGTGCACATAACAAAAGATCAAATTAAGAATATCTAATAAAAATTTAAGTACATACATTATTGAAATTGTCCAAGATGTTATGAACACGAACGTAACGCACATTTAACAATACATCTAGTATAAACCCCATAAAACCAGCGGCGGCAAGGACCCGAGAAGACTGCGATCAGAACACGCATCATAAGGCTGAGGTATGCTGTGCACAAACTTTTGGCAAAATCGCGTGCGCGCTCTGGGGGCGGCGTGTGCTGCGCGGCACCAAGAACGCAACAAGCAATGATAGTAAACGAAATATTTTTTTTATTGTTTTTCTCTAGGATAAGTCTATTATCATAATAGCTATGAAATGGATTAGGAATTAAATGAAATATTGTTTGCATTAAATAGTGCATTTTAGTTACAAATAAACTGAAGCATTTTAAAATTAATAGACATTTGGCATCAAGCCTTTACTTAAGCCGGCATGTTAAATTGAACAATATAACAATAAAATAATAAAGATATTAGTATCTATATGGATGGCGGCACAACGCCTCAGATTCTAGATAACATTTATTAATAATAGCTATCAACGAAACACCATTAGGGACGAACGTTACTATAATAATAAATCAAAAAAACGCAGGCGATTACAATTCATGAGATGGGCTTAATGCCAACCCAAAAACCTCCCTCGGCATTCATCACAAAACCCCCCTTTACAAGGTTGATTGGAATCGGTGTTCTGTCGATCACCGTCAGCTCGAATTTATTGAGAAAATGGCAAATTAGTGTTTTGGCTTCAAGTAACGCAAATCGCGATGCAATGCAATTCCTTGGACCAACACCAAAAGGCAAATACGTATATGGCTTCACGTTGCTTTTGTTTTCATCATTGAACCTTTCAGGATCAAAGCGTTCCGGTTCAGGATAGTATTGTTGATCTCGATGAATGCCGTAATACGGAAACCAGACGGCGTCTCCAGGTTTAAGATATACTGGGACTTCGTTCGATCTTTCTGGTTGTATGGTATATGGTTTGACACAAACACGGTCTGCTGCTGAACCAGCAGGCCATTTTCTGAGGGTTTCTAAAAAATTAATTTAAATTAAATTATTATTGGAGTATATTAAAATTTATATTTTAAGCACCTGAAATAACCATGTCTAAATATTTCATTTTATTCAATGCCTCGTAGGTGATTTGTCCTCTGCAATTTTTAAACGTTGTTTGGATTTCTTGTCTTAAACGTTGTTGAATGTCTGGATTGATTGCTAGCTCATATGAACAGAAGCACATTACTGTTGCTATGGAATCAAATCCACCAAAGAAAAACAATAGTGCTTGGGCTGTCATGAGCTCTAAGGTAATGGGTTGTCTCTTGTTGGTTTCTTTGCCAAGAGCAGATTCTTCCACAGTTGCAAAACCCGTATCCTTGTCGTCACTAATTTGTTCATCGTATTGCAATCGACCATTTCTTGCTTCCATGAGTAAGTGTATCATGTCAGGACGTATGACATTATTCTCCTCGCGATATTTTACTGTAGAGCTTACTAGATCGAAGAAAAATTTTTCAACATGATTGTCGATGAATTTTATACCAAGAACCTATTGAAATTATTATGAAAAACAGAAACATTGCATATGGAATAAAATTATTACTTACGTTTGCCAATTTAGGTACCAACGTTATAATTAAAAAACGAATTCTTTTCTTGAATGTTGTCATATTAGTCATTTCTCTACCCATTAAAAAGAATTCATTTTCTTTATCACGTAAAGAATTAACATTCACTCCAAAGGCACACGTGGCAATCACATCTGTACCAAATCTGGTATAAACATCCTTCAGTTCCAATTCTGCAATGTCATTCTTGCAAGTTTCTTCAAAATGTTCAGTGAATTGCACAGCGCAATCTCTCATGAGTGTGAACATGGATTTCATCTTGCTAGTTGTAAAAACAGGACTAAGTGTCGCTCTCATATCTCGCCACTTCTTACCTAAAAAAATATGCTAAATAGATCAAATGACTCCAATCATTTCTGACTGATACCTTTCAAAATGAACAAATTTTGGCTCCATATATCTTCATCGTTTTGTGCTGTGAACATAACATGATCAGTAAAGTAATCGAAATCTTTAACTCCAATTTGTTTAATTAAATCTGGGTCTCGAACTAATAACATCGGTCGCTGCACCATATAAATTCCATTAAACCTATTAATATTTCATCACATATGTATTCTGTATTCATCAGATTTTAAACAAGTGTTACCTGTCTTCAGGATACATTTTGTACACAAAGTCTACCATGTCGACAAACGAATGTTTTCCGCCCATTTGTATATTGTGGCCTAAAATAAATTTCGGATTTCCTTGCTTAATGCCTCTGTTCTTCCAGTAAGAGTGGGCTTTAATTAATTTCCAATAAATCGCTATCGATACTACAATTATAAGGCAAATTGCAAGTGTGTACCACATGTTTAACAGATCAGAATTCGTAATTTTTAGTTAGTAACAAATATAAACAATAATAGAATTATCTAACTTGCTTACTGCGACTCGGTTAGACCAACTGTGATTATTAATTCACTGCAGGGACAAGCATCAATTTGTTTTTTTTAATCTAATGTGACCTCGACACCAAAGTTAGTTAAGTATTTGATTAAATACAATGAACTTGGGAATGTTTATTCCGATAATTATGGTTATAAACAATTTTATACATTGTAGAGGCGGCTATAATTGAAATCCCAAACTCACTTCCAATACATTTATATGGTATATTCATTGTTAACATTTTATTAAACTTTGTTGCATTTCAACCCTGTATGCTAAAAATATGAATGTTACGGATAAGGAAGCAGAATTTGATCCCATTTTGTTTGATATAAGATTGAGACTAGTATCATAAGGGGGCAGTAATTAAAACGACAAACACACTTCTAATACATTTATATGGCATATTGCTTGTTTACATTTTATTTAAATTTGTTGCATTTCAAGCCTGCACGCTAAAAATAGGAATGATACGGCTAAGGAAGCATAACTTGATCCACTTTCATTTGATATAAGATTGAGACTAGTATCATCAGGGAGCAGAAATTAAAACCACAAACGCACTTCTAATACATTTATATGGCATGACAAAAATATGAATGATGCGGCTATAGAATGGAATTTAAAGGTCTTTAAAATAAGCATAATTTCACCCGAATTGGGCCAGCGCAAAAGGTGAAATGTTATCTTAAGGATTTTAATAAAAATGCCAAATTTATCTGCTATAATCAAAAAATTAATTTCTTTAAAACTTATTGATCTATTGAAACAAATTATATATCAAAGAAAGTTTATTAAATGTTCTTTTAAACCACGTCTTAAATTTCCGGAGAAAGTGATAAGAAAGGGGTTGTTTTAATTTTCAAAGTTGAGGTGACTAAATTGGAAAACTTTTTCTGATTTAAAAAAAGTATATCACGTAAACTAATTGAGCAATTTGAGTCATTTTGGTATCACAAGATAGAGAA
>JASKGN010034543.1:0-11205 GCA_030556245.1 Falagria sp. GC000072 | reverse complement strand
GAAAGAAGTATCGAAACCATTTTAAGGATGTAAAGTAGGATATGGGGTGCATGAGTAGATCGCGTTTGTGATAAAATTGCAGCTATTGATGTGCCGCTGCAACAAACGAGAATGTTGTTATCACGCTCTTGTTTTGTAAAGCATATCAGTCAACACCTCCTACAATCAGGGTTGGCTTCCATTCTAAAAATTGTAGATTTAAATATTTCATACATTTGAATAAAATACTATTTTATTTTACCCCTTTACTTATCCTTTTTATTTATGCAATTTTCTTTTTTTAAATTCATCCCTGGTTAAATTATGAAAACATCACTATAGATATCAATCATCACCTTCAAAATTCAAAAGAAGAAACTTTCCAACTGCTCTGAAACAAAACACTCACTTCATTTGCATTGCAAACTCCTTTGAGTTCTGTTTCATAACTTCGTCCTTCGCAATGTTTAATTTTGATTCCTTACAACACACTAGCATTTATTCTCAAGCAATTGATGGTAGTAAAAATTATAAATTAAAATTTGTTTCAATTAATATTCATACAAAATTAAGTCGGAGCATGGCGTAACAATTTAATTACAATATAATGCATACTTAAATTTTAACATCTGACCCGTGTCCTGATTGCAGATAGTGACGATAGTGATGGCGAGGGTGGCTTGGGCAATGTAAACCGTCTCATTATGCGTCCACCTGGCCACAGTGGAAAAGCTAAAAGGGGACATCTTTGCTTCGATGCCGCCTTCGAAACTGGAAATTTGGGACGTGTCGATCTTGTTAATGACTACGAATACGATTTGTATGTCCGTCCCGACACGTGTTGTCCAAAATTGCGGTTCTGGTTTAATTTTACTGTGGACAATGTTAGATTAAATCAAGTATTTTAAAACTCCTTACTTATAATTTCAAAAAAACTTATTTAATTTGTATTTGTTTCAGAGGGTTGTTTTTAATATTGTTAACTTTAGTAAAAGAAGGAACTTATTTAATTCTTCCATGGTGCCAATTGTAAGATCAGCTTCTAGAATGAAATGGCAAAGAATACCCAAGCGTTTTGTTTTTTATCAGAGGTCCTATCTACATAAAAACCATTACGTCCTTAGTTTTGGGTTCATCTTTGATAAGGAAGATGAATTGTATCATTTCGCCATGACTTATCCTTATGGATACAATCGCCATTTGGGGTTTTTGAATCAACTGGAAACAAAATGCGAACAATTAGGAAATAGTTTCAAACGAGAATGTCTTGTGAACACAATTGTAACTTTTATTTTAAAAAGCATTTTAATTATTTTTAACTATGATTTTTTAGCAAAAACGACGATTGGATATGCTTACAATTGGAAATTTAGAAGTAAAGGAAACAGGGAGCAAACGTAGGGTTGTTGTAATTTTGTCTCGAGTTCATCCAGGTGAAGCTCCAACAAGTTTTGTCTGTCAAGGTATTATTATGTTACTATAAAGAATAATTAAAAAATATTTTTGTTCCTTGCTTTAATGTCTTAGGATTAATTGAATTATTAGTAAGCACACATGCAATTGCCACTCTTCTAAGGGACAATATTCTCTTCATTATTATTCCTATGTTAAATCCTGATGGGGTTTATGTTGGGAATTATAGGAGTACTATTATTGGGGCTGATTTAAATCGTATGTGGCATCGAGCCTCACCCTTTGCTCATCCTTCTCTGACCTCAATCATTAATCATTTAACTCAGCTGGAGAATAATAAGGTATGAATGAAGGCATTACTAACAGAAAATGTTTTTTAACACAGAAGGAAAATTTAAAAACATGAAATTGTGTTTTGTAGGATTACCAAATTGATTTTATTATAGATATTCATGCACATTCAAGTTTACTGGGAAGTTTTATCTATGGAAATAGTTATGATGATGTTTATAGGTAAATTAAAACAATATATTTACAAAAAAATAATAACAAATATACTTAACTTATTAACAGAAATGAACGACATGCTTTATTCCCAAAGTTATTAGCAAATGTAGCAGATGACTTTGATCCAAAGAACTCCATGTACAATTCTTGTAATTCAAAAGCTGGTACAGCAAGGAGATTCTTCTGCAATACATTTAGTGATAAACTGAATTCATATTCATTTGAAGTTTCAATGTTTGGATATAAACCCAAAGGAGTTGACATTATAATTCCATATACTGAAGACAGTTGTATCCTTTCCAAACTTTTCTTATCAATTTTAATACAAATAAAAGTTTTCCTATTGCTTCTCATAGATAAACGTTGTGGGAGGAATCTGCTAAAAGCAATTTTAGAATATTACCACTTAACTGAAGTAATACCACATGCAATAAATAAAGATATTAAAGATATAAAGAAAAGGAAAAATCGTAAACATAAAACAAGACCTTGTAATATATCATCAAGTCGTAGTCAAACTAATAGAATTTTAGCACCAGTCCATTATAAAGAAATAAATATTTATTATGATAGTGAAACATCAATTGAAGAAAAGATCTCTCACAAATCCACTAAATTTGCCAGAAAAACCCGAAAACAAATGAATGATAAAGATGAAATTCCTAATTCTCCTGTGGTTATGGTAATGCCTCCACCAAGTGAACCATACTTATCAATAATTGATTTCAACATGATCACAGAAAAAGATCTGTCCACAAAAATCTAAAAAACAAAACAGGAAATTTTGTGAGCAGAGTATTTATTTATTTATGTACTAAATAAATCCTCTGTTTGTGAACAGTACAATAACAAGAATTAATTCTAAAATGTGATTTATTATGAAGTGACATAATTATTATTATGATTAAGGAAATTATTATATAAGTTATAAAAATCAACGAATTATTTATTTTATCCCTACTGTTGCTTTAAGTGTTTGGCACAAAGAGGAAAAATTGAAGTTCCTTACTAATAAAGTAATCACTCTTTTTATTTGAAGCTTATTTTAAGTTACCGGAACATCATTCTTTTTCTGATAACTCTTGGTATCTGGCATACATCATTTTCTTAACGCAATCTTTATAAGATTCCCCAGCAACAGCCTGATAAGTACCAGACTTATTACCAAGTCCAACCGAACTAACTCTTTGTTCAGCTTGGATAATCGTTGTCCTTCCCTGATTAGATTTACCTAACCCTTGACCTTCAGTCCATCCCATTTTTTGTAATAACCTATTGCCAACGTTTTCAGATCCTATGGGTTCAGAAATGGAAGACGTTACTACTGGTGGCATATCGATTTCTCTCGATTTAAGGTACTTTTCTTTGAGTTTACTGGGAGCAGGTTCATCAGGATCACCATATTTAAGTCTTCTTTCTTTAGCTCTATCTCTATAAACAGGTTTATCCCCGGGGTTTTGATTCCCTGAAGAATCAGATTTCTTCTTTTTGGTGGATTTTAAATTCTCAAGATTCTGCTTATGAATGGCAGAAAATTGTGCATGTTTTGTCAAAGCATCTGAATTTGGTAACATTCGTTTGCAGAGATTGCAAATTAAAGTGTTGAAATCAAGGAAATCAATATCGTTAATTTTCATTTCTTCTTCGTCAGAAGATTCACTTTCACCACCGTAAGCAGCTACTAATGGTGTCGTTTGGGATATTGGTGTTGTGCCTGCTGCTGCTGCTGCGACTGTTGACATATCAGAATCAGCATAACCATTGCTGATATGATTCGCTTTCTTTTCAAGGACGGAAAAGCCAATATCAGCAGCACCTCCTGAATTCTGACCTCCACCAGAATAAGCATCGTGTGGTCTATTTGGTTGCATGTCTTTCTTTTGATTAAGGGTTTTTGCCCAACGTTCCATATCTTTGGCAATTTTTTTGGCTACTTTAACTTTATCCTGTTTCTCAGGTTTCGATTTCTTTGCAGTTTGGCCTTGCTGTTGTGGTTCTTCAGAAGGGGGTTGAGCTACTCCATATTGATCGTAGTTTGTTGGAGCTAGAACATAAGTTAATTTTTCGCGATCCCAATATAAATATTTTTGAATCACGCTATTCCAATAATATTGAGAGTTTTGGTCATAATAAAGACCTGTTGAAGCATCGTAATAATAACCACTTGCTTTATCATAGGTGTATTTGCTCACATCAGGAATTGCTATTTAACAAACAATACAAAATCGAATTAATCATAAAACTATTATAAATATTAATTTAATTAACTTACGATATCTTTTGCCATCAGTTCCATTAGGTATTGACATATGTGTAGTATCAAAAAATGTTTTATTAGCTTGTAATTGTTGTATAGCAGATTGAGCTACAGCAGCTGCTGCATTTGCAGCATCCATTTGATTCTCTTGTTGAAGAGTTATCGAGTTCCCTGCATTTATTTGTTGTGTGAAATAATTCTTATAGTAAGTAAAATAATGTTGATATTCCATAGCATTCTTGGCATATTTGTTTGCAGAATATTCTGCTAAACTATCAACATCGGTAAGGTTGTAGTTTGTTGGAACGGCTGCATTTGCAAATGCCGATTCAGGTTCTGAATATAAATGCTTCGAATCACCCATATTATACTTGCAATATGATAAAATCACTGAAAACAAAGGTTTCAAATAAAATTTAATTATTTTATTTTTAAACTTTCAATTTTACCTGTTTTCCCATCAATGTTTAAAGGAGGTGTTAAATTATTTAATGCGCCAAAAATACTTAAAGCATCCACTGTGCTTTCTGTACCTAGATAACAAATCCCTCGTGATGTTGAAGTTAATGGATCTCGACCAATAGCAACTGCCGAAATTTTCTTAACATGTTCTTCAATCACATTGTTAAGTGTTGTCATAATGGTGTCTTCTGTTGTTAAGGCATCTAGATTCCTCAGCATAATAGCTACAAGAGTTTATTAAATTATAAATTAAGAACTGAAATTGTAAAAATTATAATAATTTCATACTTTTTGTGGTATAACTGCAAATTTCATCACTTCCGCTACCACCTTCTTCGCTTTCCATTCTTGAAGCATGGCATTTAAAACATAATTCGCGCCTCTTAAAATTCTGAGCACCGCACTAGAAATAAAACATTAATCAAAGTACCGTTGAGTCTTGATGAGATTTTATTATGACTTCATGTATCTAGATCAAAAGCAAATAGATTTCTTCAAATAAAAACTTACTTTTATACAAAACCAATCTGCTGAAGCCTTGTGAGAAGGCGCTTTTTCATTTTGAGGACATAATTCCTTAGGAATACTATATTGCATAATAGCTCTATATTGATCCTGGAGCATTAAAATACCCTGAAAAATCAAAATAAAAGATTAATAATGTGTTACAATCCAAATTGACCCACCCCTCTTACTAAAGAGACCTCTGCTGCCAGGCAGCATTGCATTCCAGCAATGATGAAGTAATAATTTATTTGATTGATATTAAAACTTGATATTACTTGACAATTAAAATGACTTTAACGACAGATCAGTGATCAAATCAAACTTTTAAAAAACTTTACTTTACTTTAATTTCAAACTACTTGAATTAAGTCTGCAATTAATCAATCTTGAAAGATGAAAAATGTAAAACTTGTTTATTTATGTAATAATATAAAAAATGCTTAGAAAAATATTGAAATATTGTTACTTGTTTGTTCGGATCTTTGTTATGTTACCGTCCGGAGTCTCAACCTTTTTTGTGTAAACTATAAGATACCTGCTTCATTTCCATCCATCGAACTGCTTCTCCTACTGTTGAAAACTCGACAAAGGCAAAACCGCGTGATGCACCTAAACAGCACAATACATACCAAAATGGCAATATTACCTCAGCCAATCATACAATTTAAATTCACGGTTGAACTATGTATACAATATTTTCATACATATAATGTATGCATATCATAATAATAAGTCTAAATATGTTTAAAAGACAAATTTATATTACCTGTGTCTTTCTTGCGAATAAGTCTTATATCTTTTGGCATGAGTCCACACTGAATTATATCTTGACGTATCTGAAATTCATCAATGTTGTTAATTTACTTATAAAGTTATAACTCTCTCATAAAATAGATATGTAATTGAAGTTTACATCATTTTCTGTTATATGTTGAGCAAGTCCCCGAATCATTATTGTATGATTTGGTGGCTGGCTTTTATAGCCTATTATTTCAGATCCACTTGCACCTAGTAATGCACCTCCACATGAACTATTGTCACTGAAAATATAAATAATTAATTAGCTAATCAATAAGTAAATATAAATTATAATAACTACCTGTCATCACTATCACGACCAATTTCACGATCTCGTTCACGTTCTCTGTATCTGTCCCTATCCCTGTCTCTGTTACGATCATCTTGCCATCTTGAACTGCTGCTTCCGGAATTTCTGCTGTTCCTATAATCCTTGTCCCTGTGATCTCTAGAATGTCTGTCCTTTCGATCTCTATAGTCTCGTTCTCTACTCTGACTTCTACTTCTTTCATCATTATAGAAAAAATCTTTGTCTCTTCTATATTCTCGGTCATCTTCAACAGAAGCTTCTCTTTCATACCGATAATCTAAAACAAATCGCAATTATACAAAAGTCATGATTTTTAATGACGATTACAATATTAATTTATCTATGTAGATAAAGTATTATCATCCTTACGTTTATGTGCACGTCGTTTTCGAGAAGGTGGAGAATGCGACCTTGATTTAGAACGTGAATACCGCCTAGTGCGAGAATTCGATCGACTGCGACGACTATTATAAGGAGACATGTTTGATTGATACGGTGATTCTTTTCCTCTCATATTATGCATCTCAAAGAAATGTAATCCCAACGAATGGATTACTCTAAACAAAAAAGAAAATATATAATATTCCAGCCCTTTAAATACTAAACATTCGCACAAAAAAGACTAAAACCTTACCAAGCAACATGGCGATGCGCTCGATGGTAAATTTTTTCTATGTTCACTAACTTGAACACTTTTAGCACTACTTGTATCACGAAAGTATATTAAAAAATAAGTAGACAATTAATCGTCTAAATGCTTTAAATATCAAGAACCTGAGACTTAGAAAATATATTAAATATAATGATAATAAGAACTCAGGTTTCACACTTGCTTTACTGAATTATGATTCACCAAGTGACCGACTGGCTGACTACCATGGTTTGCCATGGCGTTGAATTTTATTTTCTGCGCTAAGTGGGAGAGATGCGCAATTCCAACACTACAAAATTTATTATCATAAATATATTTATATGCATTAGCACATTTGACACATAACAAAAGTTAGTTTCTTTCACGTGCTAAAAACAAAAACTCTTTAAAAATGCGCGCAAATTGCTCTCCACCCTTGTCCATTTCCAACATTCCCTGAAGAATGTCTGCTTCTAAAATTTCATTATCCCTGAGATGTCTTGAAAGCTTAACTAATTGTTCCTGAATTGCAATAGTTATTCCAGGATATCTTTTGTATTTTTCCATAAATTTATCAACCAGTAATACAGCCTGGGCTGAATTTGGGATTTTATGAGTAAATGTGAACAAATTCAATTTAATTTCTTCAATTTTCTCTTGACTACTTTCTGGCATACTTTCCATAATTGTTGGGGAAGATTTGCTATCATGTGGAGATTTTATCATTCGTCTTCCTGGGGGTACGATATGAGGAGGTGGCAAAGCAGCTTCTTCTTCAAAAAATCTATCTATGTTGTCGATTGAGGGCAATTCTATATCTTCTAGTTCAATTTCATAATCACTTGGGGCATCCCCATGAGCTCCTATAATTTAAAAACAAAGGATATATTTTTATTTATTTTTTCCTTTCTTTTGGATTATTTACCATCTGGAATATCCATTTTAATAAGTGTATAAATCTATAAATACAAAAGAAATTAATTGTTAATTATAATATTAATCAATCAATTTGTATAATATGACCAAATATGACTTTTGATACTTGAGAACACTATGGAGAAATCCTGAAACAAAACAAAATGGCTGTCAACGTCACATCCGGTGTGGATTGGTGGGAGTATTATCCTTCATCATCCATTGTGTGCAATTCTCGTGTTAATCTGTTTAAAACTGCAAATATAATTTATTCATATTACTGACAGTAAAGTGAGTACAATAAAAATGTTATATACTGCTTTCTATTGGTAAATATATTAAGCTGAAGTAATATTATTACAGATGGAAAATCCAAGACTTAACCTCAATATGGAAGCACAAGGACGAAAAATAAAGACAGAGAAGAAACCCAAACTTACTAAATTTGGAATGGCCCGAGTGGAGAATGGTACAAGTGTCTCTAACACACCAATTCCCATCAGACCAGCACCTACCACCAATTCAGACGCACCTAGAGTAAATTTAAATTTACCATTCATTAATATGGCTCAATACAATGCAAATAATCGATTTGGACATGAGGCAATGACGTCTGCACCTTCTTCTGGTACGTCTCAAAATATGCATTTCACCCAAAAAATGAAATCTTATCTTGGCCAAGCTTCCAATCAAAGTATTAAAAGTGGAAAACCATTGAAAAACAATCCAAATCAATATTCAATATTGCAAAATAAAATATCAGCTCCTACAAATGGAGGTATGCCAAAAAACACACCTAATCAATACGCGATGTTACAAAGTAAAATGCCCGTGCCACCAAATAATGCAGGTCTACCAAAAAACGCACCAAATCAGTTTTCAATGTTGCAAAGTAAATTACCAGTTCCTCCAAATAGTATAGGTATACCAAAAAACTCGTATCTTAAAAGAAATCTCACCACTCTTAATGATTCTTCTGGTCATCCCGCATTAAATACTCAATGTGGACCAATCCAACGAATGGATACGACACCTGGGAGATTACAGCAAATCCCCCGCCAACCAAATCAACAATTGGAAACAATACCAACATCAGTTGGAAGATTACAACAAATACCTCGCCAATCACACCAACAATTAGAAGCAGCACCTCCATCGATTGGAAGATTGCAACAAATCCCCCGCCAGCCATTGCAGCGATTGGATAATATACCAACACCAGTTGGAAGATTACAACAATTACCCCATCAAGCAATTCCAAAGGGTCAAATCAAATTAAATACGAAAAAAGTTCAAAATCTTCAAGTTTTGAAAGAACTCTCAAGGCCTTCATCTTCTCAATCTTTAAAACCTCCTACAAATTTGATTGTACCTAAAGAAGAAAATCCTGAACCTGCGGTCAAAACTGAACCTCAAATGGAACCTCAAATTAGAGTACAATTTGAAGGATTATCTTATAACAATAGAAATTTGTACATTAATTCTTTACGCACGATTTTCCAACTTTATGCGTCTAGAGTAAAGTCGAAGGATTTAAAGTTTCTCGTCATAGTCAATCAATTTAAAGCACTTTGCATGTTTATGGAAAACACAGTGTTCCCCGATTTTGTAGCCAGATTTATCCCTAGATTACTGGAAGTAAAGAGTGTTCCTTTCGAATTTGTTATAAAAGAAACTTTACGAACTATCAACTTCCCAGGAAACAGCGCTATGCATATTACACAGAACGAAGTTAATGCAAATTCCATCCGAATGGCTTTAGCGTTTAAAGATCAAATATTCACACCCCCTAAGGATAATTTCAACGTACAGATGGAATTTTCATTGGGACAATTGTATGTGAAAATTGCACCTTCGGAGTTGACTGAGACTAAACGAGAAGAAAATCAAAATTTAAATGAAAACCAAGGAAAGAATAAAAACGGAATAAAAAAGGAACTGATATCTATAGGTATACAGACTTTAGATGTGGCTTCATGTCCAGGTCAACTTTCGACTTTTGAGTATTTCGCCCGGCAACAGTTAATCACAATGGCAAAACTGAATTCGAGACAGAAGCGATTTGAAGCCTTACAAAATGATTATATCGATGAAGGCATTAAATTAAAAGACTCTGTAGTAGATATTGTCTCTAATATTCAAGAAGGAGTCGGAGATATTAAAGATTTAGCTGAAACTATGACCGTTTTTATTGAGCATTCTTCTCAAAAACAGAAAGCTTCTGGGAAAATGGCAAAAGTTTCCCGAAAAGCTCAAACTGAAGAAATTTCTTTCAACGATTTGATTGCATTTGGTCCTGGGTTTTTGCAACAAAAACGTGGAGTAAATGGGAAACGTACCATTGCAGAAGGACTTACAACAATTATTAATTATTCTGTAAAAACTCTATCGGAAATGGAAAAGGAATTGTTTATGATTGCACAAGAAAGAGACAGAGTTGCCGAAGAAAATTATGAATTGAAAAGAAATGTAAGAAGGAAGAAAGTTATTCGAAAAGCTATGACACAAACTTGTAAAGAAGTTATTCCATCGGCTATACCTTCTAGTAGAACAAGTAGAACTACTGGAAAGAGATGTGATATGTCCAAAAGCGCTCCGAGAAAACCACACGATGAAAAGGGAATAAAAAGAAAACGGGAAGAATCAACAAGGAGTGAAGAGAGTTACAAGAGAGATGATCGGTCCTCTCAGAAGATTCATAGAGAAAGAAGCAGCGACAAAGATTCAAAAAGTTTTCGGAAACATGACAAACCTAGGAGATCTTCTGAAGATCACAGTTACAAAACTTCGCACAATTCTGAAAAGTACGAGGAGAAGACTCGAAGGCACAGGTCTTCAAGTGAACAGAATAGTATTGAGAGACCTAAAAAGCCAAAGGTTACCATCAAAAAGGAGTATGATTCTGAGAAAAGAGAGCTTAGAAAGGAAAATGATTTTGAAAGGAATAAAATCTTCAAAAAAGAAAATGAATCTGATAGAAAATCCGTTAAAAGGGAACATGAATCTGGGAGAAAATCGTCACCTGCAAAATCAGCAGAACCACCAATTAAACCACCAATTTATCTTCTTTCTCCTAATTTCCTCCAATTTGAATCACCTAATGGTTCAATTTCTACAAAACCAAATGAATCAACCTCAACGATGACTTCATCTAGTTTATTTACTGAATCTAGTCACTTATCAAACTTCAGTCAGCAATCAGATGGACACTCACCACATCTACCTCAACCTACATCTCCGCCAACTATTGCACTTCCTTCTAAACGTCCTATAATCATTCCTGACGATACTTTTCCTGTTGTGGAAACCCAAGCTTTTATTTCAAGTATGCGCCAACTTTTGGAAGAGTCTACTTTCAAAATTAAACTTATTACTAATGAACATTTGGTCGTGGGCTTGGAATTCAGGGATTCCCAACTGAGGAAT
>JASKGN010034539.1:0-19256 GCA_030556245.1 Falagria sp. GC000072 | reverse complement strand
CGTTGATACATCTATGATACATACCTGCGCCAAGTAGGATACATAACCTAGGGGTTTAATGTTACAAGTTTTATGTAACATAGATGTATCAGATATGTAACTGTGCTTACTGGGTACACATGTGATAAGAATTAAGTTATGGTAATTTATGAAAATATCAAATGCACCTAATAAATGTTTAATTAAATGGTAGCTAAATAAAACTAATGAAAGTTAATAAATACAGAAACATATAAGGAAACTTAATTGCAACTCATTAAAAAGTAATTACAATATTCCCAACTACAATGAGCAAAATGTACTTCGCCTACAAATTACAATAGCTCAATTTAGCTGTATAACAAAAAAAAAAACCAATACCAGTGCTAACTTAAAGCAATGTCCGCATAAGCAATAAATAATTCAAGATTAATATTGAAAGAGCAAGTGAATGGTGTTCTCTAGCCAACAAACCAAAGTTTCGTTAACGTTGCGTAACGATTTTGAGTCGTGCATATTTTCCATTCTCTTAGAATTCGCCTAACAAATATGATATTTCTATTTTTACTTCAACAGACCAGACAACTCTCATCTTTGACCTATAATCTAATTTAGAAAGATTTTTTTTGAATTTTTGAATATTTCTAGATGTAATTTAAATTCAAAAATTTTTACGGGGATGGCCCAAATATTTTTTAATGGGGATTCTGAATTTACTCTTTGGCTGAATCCAAATCTGTTTTAATCGTTTTTGTGGCTCTATTAGTTCTCGAGATAACCCTCTGTCACTTTTTCGGTTACCCTCCAGATATCAAAACGCTCAGTACTCTGATATCACGGAAGCTATAAGGGCTAGAAAAATGATAAAAACGGATTTGAATAGAGCTCGGAGAGCACATTAATAATCAATATTTAAAACAATTTTGTACTTCAAAATTTAAAGTACCCCATGCAAAAATTTAAATTATTAACTTTCTGAAGGTCTTTAGTATTGCCAAGTTTCCCAAATCTTGCTGTTTATCAAAATTAGACTTCGGAAAAGATTTCTATTACATTGAAAATTGTAGCTTCATTTACATATAAAGTCTATCTAGTGACGTGAATGCAATGCAACGCTTGACCTGTTGCTCTTTTCACAAGAACATCATCTCCCTCCGTCTCACGATTTCAGTAAGCAGCAGTAAGGAGTCAGCAGTACAGTCGCATCTTTTGTCAATCGATGTGCGCTACTGTTCACTTCACTCAGTCATATTCAGTATGCCTCCATGAAAATCTCTCGGTCGCGATACTGGCACCGCATCGCTGCAGTATCTATTTAGCGGACTCTCAGTACTCTGCACTTTGGAAAAGGTCGGTCGCATCGCGTAGCGTATGCAAAGAGTTAAGTACTTCGCGCATTCACTTTGTTAGTGTTTCCTTCAGCATATGAAGGCGCGACCTCGTCTAACTTCGGTGACTACGGCTGACTCTTGGTGTGAGTCAGTGGAGTCAAGGAGTACTCAACGTAGATGGTTATTGAGTCAGTTGGTGAAGAGACGCGCTTGGTAGCGTTCAGCACGCCTGGTATTGCAGGACATGCGGTCCTTGGTGCTCTTAACGCGACTTGACTTCATTCTTAATAACTGCAAATCGCGTTAAAATAGTTTCTAGTTCTATTTTTGATACATTTATCATCATTAGAAGAATTTGTAGTGTTTGAGTAAAAAAAATTTTGTAAACCATAATACGCGAACTTTTACTTTTGTCCTCGGTGCGATATTAGTACAAGCAACAGAAAACAATGAAAGCAACGCAACAATCCTGGAATGTATTGCAATTCCATTAAAAGTTGTTACTACTGTGCATCTGTTTATTTAAATTTAAACGCGACAATAATAACAAGTGAATAATTATAATTATTTGTTCGTCATGTGTGTACGAATTAAAATTAAGTAAATGTTAGTCAATTTTATTTATTAATTATCTTAATGAAATGGTGAGTCCTTTTGATTTTTCATGTTTATAACAAAGGAATGCTTGAGAGTTGAGAAAGACATTTATAACTTTAATAAACTTTAACGCATTTCTATATAACAATTATCATTATTTGATTATTATTGTTGGGAATGTTGTAACAAATTTTTAAAATAGTTACGAACATTCTAATTATTTAACACATGACTATGACTTTTGTTTACATTAATTAATTGAGGAATTTTTCTACTGAACTACATTTCCAATGAAAATTAATTTTACTTACAACTACAGACAGAGATAGTTTTAATTATGATGTGATGCTTCAATCTTAATCTAAAAGTAAATAAGATGTAAACTCGTCATTGCATGTTCTCTTTAAATAAGTAAACAGATTGTTAGCAAAATGTAAACATGTTGTAACGGATCATGGCCTGAACAATGTTTTTTATTGAGATTACAATTTCACAAGAGCCAATGTGTCGCTATAATTATAAATTAAAAAAACGCAAATAATTATTTTCCGAGAATATCATCGTCTAGTTAAAATCAAAGATATGAAAATCGTCGATATAATTTTCCACACGCATGTGCAATTTCTGTAATCACTTATGAAGAAAATCCCTTTTGTTTATCTTTTTTCTGTTTTATGTCTTCATGTACATGTATTTCCAAGAGTTGTTTATAAACATAAAAAGGAGTTAATTCTTATTTTTTCAAGTATCAAACGTATTGTATGTACTAACATACCATAAAACATAGCATGCGGCTATAAGTCAATCAAATCAAGCAAAAAGTGTTACGTCCAACGGATTTTCATGCATTAGCCGTTGACTTTCCTCCTTCTTAGTTTATAAATTCAAAGTAATTGAAGAAATACGATTAGTATTCCATCGTAACTATTACGAATGCAAAGTATTCACAACTGCGTTTCGTTGTGCTAAACTGCCTGTTTGCAAACGGAAATTACAATTAATTGAGAATTTAATTCCAGCAACTTTCTTTCTTCTTACACTTGGATTACTTATAACGCCAACTTTAAACGCACAGTTGGACAGATAACATTAGGCGGAGTTAGTTATTTTAAGCAGAATTATTTATGCCATTAAATTATATTAGCTAACAGCTTAGGAAGTCATTTCCAACATAGAATAATAGTTTTACTTTTGTTTTGTTTTTGCATGCAAATTATTTATTTCTTCCTTCTTGCAAAATCTTTATTCTATGCTTGAATGATTTGCGTATCTTTGTTTCGGTTTTTGTTGCAATTTAATATTACCATATTATCGGTAATAAACTTTTGCAATAACACTTTAGAACTATTTAAATTGAAATATATTGGAGTCGATAAAGTTTAAATTTGAAGGTGAAGTAATAGTAAAATTTTGTTTTTGGTATTTCCTTATAATCGTAATTCCATAACGATAAAATTATTTAAGTATCGGACGTTCAGGAATGCCTAATATTCATATCGTTATGCCAAATTGATTACTGTGTTCTTCTGCAAGAATATCTTAGGAAATTACGGAAAACAAATGTAGAAATATATTAATATTAAATTTTATATCCATAGATTTCATTTCCTGCAAATTTCTCGCAAGTAAACCTATATAATGTTGAAACTATGGCAATTGTTTTACAATAAATTTACCCTGTATTGCGTGGGTTTAGTTAGTACTAGTAAATTTCCAAATTAGTAATACCAATTTCATTGGTAAAATTTTCTTAAAGTTTCCCAGTTATCTCTTAGTCATAAATTAGGTTTGAACTACTGGTAGATGTAACTAACGACCATGAAATATGATGCTTCATGATTCATTTTGTTAACGCGAAATTTAATTTCATAATAACAAGGCTTACTAAGGTACTAAGTAAACAAACAAATATGACTAGTGTTGAAACAATATTTAAATGGAAACTATTATATTGTCGTTGACATTCCTGCAATTTTTTTCTGTAACAACAACTTGCAGGCACTTAACAGTAGCTGCATATATACCGTTCAATAATTCATATTGCACATAGGAATTGAAAATTTTCATTTTATATTCATGATGCTTCTGATTACGCACTGCTACTGGTTTAAATTACAAATTATACAAAAGACCGTTTAAAAAACCGCAAGAAGGAGAGTATCGTCGACAGTTTAAAACTGGGAGAGTAAGATACTAGACACTAACTCCTGTTATATCTAATTTTGTGTCTGGAAATAAACACTGAGTAACATATGGCTCCATAAGTTTACAATACTGGGTGTTTAAAAATAATATTTTGCACCATCAAATAACTAAAGTTATAAACACTCTGTATAACTTATGTTTATATTATTAAGGGCGTTAGCCTGTTACTGTTATTAAACTAGAAATAAAACAATTCAAAAGCATAAAGTAACTAACAACACCTAGTAATGCACATTGAACCAATAGCAGCATTTCTCCTTATAAAACAACTCGCATAAATAATTTGTAAAAGTGATACACGATACATGATAATTTAAGGTAATTTAAAATGCGCGTAGACAAAATCAATCACAGTATGTAAACACGAAGAATATTTGAGAGAGCCATTTGCAAATTTCGCTAGGATTCCAAATAGTAAAACAACAACTTTCTTTTCCATATTTAATCCGCCACGGACATAGCTTCATCAAATGTATACTCGTACAAGTACTTACAAATAAATGTTATTTATTCTAAAGTATACTTATACATACGATATTATAGTATCGCATGGCACGACATGAAATACAGAGCGTTGCAACTAAAAGGCCCATCACGATTGCCACTGTGATCGTGATTGAAGACTTTATTGTGTTACACCGGGATTGCATTCTGTTGATGAGCTGCAAGTATGTAGTAACTCTTGCATTCGTGTAAACGTTTCGCGGTAAACACGAAGAAATCGACTTTCCAATAGCTAATTACCTACATAAACGTTTCTCAAATAAGTACCTAGAAAAGAAATGTTGCTCAATTGTAGAAAACATTTTTGTAACTGTCACGATGCTACTTGCTACTGGTAAGTGTTTAAATAACACTGTTTTCTAACTATATTATGATTCATTATTCATGAAAAGTTTAATGACAACTTTTGATATGATTTTACATTTTAATTTCTTTTCAAAGTCATGCATGCTGCAAATTTTGATTTTCTATCTTGGATTATATAAATTCTAGTACTTGAAAAAAAGTGTAGTTTATAACGTTTATGATGCATGAGTCCAAGTTTATATCAAAGTTAATAATAATGAAATAACCAGTTATGCTCTGGTTCTGTTGTGGTTTGAAGTTTTTGCCATTTGGGTTAATCGCGCATTCGGTGCATTTTGTTTACTTAAGGATTAGGTGTAATTAAGATACAAAATATCATTAACAAGTTAAAATTATTTGTACAATAACCAGTGGGGCACTTTAATATTGCACATTAATGGCTGTGCTATTAAGCATGACTATGCATATTTGGCGTATACACTAGCACCATCCCTCATAAGCTCGCTCACGCGTTAAATTTCTCGATTATTAATCACCTACATTAACGTATTTCTTGTCTAAATAAATATTAAATTTTAATTTGAAAGAATATCAAGATATCGAATGAAAAGAATAAGCGACTAGTACCATAATGTACAAAACACAAGATCTAAAAAAACACATAAATAATATGATAATTTATTATCTCAGGAGTTTGTGTTACTAGATTTGTACTCCTTATATGTATAAGTTTAAGTGAAAAGAGCCAGAGCCAACACGATTGAACAAAGCAATATAAATTAAAATACAAGTAATACGAATACCAAGCATTAATCCAAAACCAAATTTCATTCTCTTGTTTGTTGCCGAGTGCTTATGCGAAATGTGCATTAGAATAAGACAGTTTTATACTTGCGGAATCGCGAATGTCTCAACAAAACCGGTTGTTGGTAGTGTCGCAGCACAAGATTGCTTTTCCAACTCGGATCTTGAACAAAATCAAAAAGTTCTTTAACTCTAATAGCCATAATTCAAATTTGATTTATCATAATCCTGCTAGACATATCTTGTCATTTCTGACTTAATTAAGATGTATCTGGTTTTTTCTATAATGTTATTGAGTAATTTCGAAGAGAACAAAAAGATTTTGGTTGAACCAATGTACTTCCTTTGTGCAGCATCTTCTCTCTTAAAATATTTCGACCAACATATTACAGAAGAAACGAAACGAAACTAAAGGCGTATGTAAACTTGAGAATATTAATTGTAATTGGAATAAGCGCAGCAGGAAGTGAAACTAATTTTAGTAACTTGTTTCGAGTCCAATCGAACAGAGGCTAGAATTAAAGTTAATTACATTATTGGTTTGGATTGAATATAATTAGAAAAAGAGAGAAAAAAGTTTCTCAGCAGATTTTGCTCTCGGTTTACTTATCGATTGGAGATTTTTGATTTTCATGGGAATATCCGTGCTTCGTTGCTTCTGTTTTGTTTTTTCGTTGGAGTAAATTGACCTTTTGATAATACAACCGAATTTGTTAATCCACATCGTAAAAACTAAGGAAGTTTTATACCGAGGTCATACTTTTTTTTATGAATTACATTTACTAGTTACCATTCATTCATGAATAAGTAAGTTTCAATTAATTAATTAAACTTTTATATGATTTGATTTATTAGAAAATGTTTAAAGTTCTTATTCATTGAAAGACTGCATGCTTAATGACGTCAGTATCTAAAACCAGGAAGTGTTTGAATGAACATTCCAAATTTTGACAAACTTTGTGGTAATAACAATAATTGCTAAAAAGACACTAAAACAATGCAAAAGAAAGTAAAAAGTGAATGAATCAACGAAAACTTAAACGAAAACTAAATTATAATTTTCCGCTCTAATTAATTTGCCTTCCGAAAAGTAGTCTGGGCGTTGTTGCATTGTCTGCGGACATGTCTTATTAAATATTGCGTCAGTTGCATAACAAAGCGAGGTACTCTAGAACACGTTTATTTGTCTTAAGTTAAGCTAAGCCAGTTTTCTTCAGAGTTGAACAATGCTCAATATTGTCGGTCTCTTGTCTTAACACAGTTTTGCTTTGCTTTGGAAACAATAAGCTGCTTCTTGATTTATTACTTGTCTTCTATTGCATGGCTGAGGTAGCAACATGATCGTCATTTCCTTGGGCTATCCGAAGGAAGATTTAAATGCGAACGAACTTCGATCCTTCGATTCAGCACACTAATCACGATGACCTTAATTGATGCGTGTCGAATTGATGCTTAATTTCCGTTTGCTTTCTTCTTGGATAAGCAAAAACTCCAAATTGATAAAACTACAGATAAATGTGGTTTATGTGCTTAACTTTTCATTTGGAATGATTTGGAAGTCAAGTAATTGATAAGAAATTGTCAAATTGAGATTAATTGCTTGGTATTAAGAGTTATTACTCACTTGAGTGTTTTAAATGAAATGGGAATCATGGTAGTTACATATAATGAAAGAAATAAAGAAATTTTAAGAAATTGAAACGTAAATTAATAATACAGAGCCTTCAAATATGAATGGAAGTCTCATAGTCTTGAATATTTAACTTGCCAGTGATTGGCGCAAATACTTCCAGGATTTCTTCATCTAGTGACACTTATAGCCAATCTGTAGTTCCAAATTTCTAGCCATTATTGAAGTCTCAATATTTTTATTACGTGTAGTTATTATATATTGCTTAGTGCTGCTTCTTACATCGTGAATCGCAGAAATTGCTCTTTTCCTGTCATTCCCATTGAAAGGTCCTCTTTTCAAGTTACCTGTTCTAGACTCGTACGTAACTTGAGTCGATGAACATTGTAGCATCTAAAATTGCATTGCATCACTTTAATCATAATTAATTTGCTTAGAATATTCTTCAAATGGACGTACTGACTTGGCTTTATTGTAAGCAAGTTTTACTAATGATCACACAAATTGTTCTCACTCTGTGCAATCTCACTTAAATTGTCTTTTAATACGTTTTATACGCGCTGCTTGCTTACTTGAATTCGCTCAAATTAAAAAAGCCTTTTAAATTTGACGCAATCATAGAGTGTTGACATGTCATCACTCTGTAACAATGAAGGAATCCTTGAATTTCGCGGTTTACGACTGTCACCAATTCTGACCACATTGTATACGTATATATTCTTGCAATGAGTAATTTTATTTCATGCTTGGCTATGATGAAACATCGTGCGAAGTCTTTGTTTCCAACAATATTCCTCATTCCTTATAAGAGTAAGTTACTTACTTGCAATATATAGAAAATCCCAAAAGGCCAAAACATATGAATAACTTGGATGTTATGCAATTTTTTTAAATTTCATTAGTTAGTCATAAAATATTAAGGTCTTGATTTAATTAGCAGACCTCAAGTTAAAGCAAAATGAAGTACCAATTATTTTAGGAGTAGAATACAAATGAAGAAGTTCACAAAATACATATACATATAGACAAGGTATTTGCTGAATGCAACAATGCATAACTCTCTATGTGAAAGTCTTGGAAAGTATTTTCAAAATTTTCGACGAATCGTTAATCATTTAATGTACTTGGCATATGTTTGGTGACTAAAAAGTGAAAAAATAAGATGGGGTCAAGGGAAAGAGCAACTTTTATTATATGAATACATAGTAGTTGTATGTAAGCGGATGTGTGCTGTTGCTCAGTTTTAGTTTAATTAAGTATGTAAAAATCTTTGGAAAGTTTCTGAGTTAAAACCAATTTTGCAAAGTTTTATGAGATAACATTGTAGATGTAGGTGTTTTGACTATTAAAAGTTGATGAATAGTGGGTGTTTGGGATATGGATTTTTCCGGTCTGAACGAAATCGAAAGAAGTTCTTACCGACTGACACAACCATTCGTTTGAGTCCAGTCATTCAATGTAGCCAACATGAATGCACTTTATTAAAGCACAAACCCACCGTTTGAGTTTCAAGGCCAGATATCTTTTGATCTCTTTCATTTCTTGCTTCTAAAGAATATTATATAGGTACAAAACACTACTTGTACTCATAAATTGTAATGAGTACTAACATCAAATATGTTTTCGATCTAAGCCTTGATTAGTTTTTATAAACAAGCTGTATATATCATGTTGACTCAAACAAAGTCAGAATTAGTAAAGGGATTAGATACCTTAATTTTACTTTTCTCAAGCATTCCTTAAATTGAGTAATTTATACTAGAGCTTGAATAGAGTTCTTATTTTAAATATTTTTAGCAGAAATGAAGTCAAGTCGACATAATGCGTATTAAAAACTACCCCGGAAAAGCCGTGCAGGATGACCCGGCATGGTTGGAAATGGACGTACCACCAAGCACAAGAGGAAAACGTTATGAAGCAAATTGGACCAGTACACCGGAACTAGTGGTAGCAAACGGAAACGGAAGTAATGATAGTAATGGGAAAAGTAACATCAACATCTGGGAAGGAACCCTACGAGGCACGTCCAAATTACGACAGTATCAAGAACTTCTGGATGAACTTGAAGAATGTACCCAACAACCTCAACCCCAAGTACGACTCCCACGCCAAGTAAAATACCATTCGGACAAATGCCTCTCGCGAATCAACTCAAAAAATCGTTACGACTTTGAAAAACGGCCACAGTTGATTGAACGAGTTAATATTACAACGAATCCTTTGAGTTTCTATGAGGATGATGATAGTTATAGCAATGAAGCAGATGAGGACGAGGAACCACAACGAGTAAGTCAGTGGATTGACGATCAGAATGATTATTTGGATGTCAGGCTGGATCCATCGATGGCAGCTAACAAACGTGCCAGACAACGCATACCACCAAAAAAGCTGTATTTAAGTAGTCCCGAACTCTCAGGTTCTGACAAGAGTGCCAGCACTGATTTGGCTTCTTCTGCTAGCTTTGACGAGATTGAGGATGATGTTTATACACATCTTTATAAAAACGGGCGGACCAGTCCAGCCAAAACTAAACGAAACAATGATGATTTTTTGATTCCTAGACCGCGATTGGTAGTTCCCGTACATTCCTATGGCGTGCGTAAACGCAAAACCGGAAATTTAGTCAATAACTGTGATACTTCGAATTGTGATAATGGTGAGATATTTAGAAAATGATAAGATGCCTTTAAATGTTTAGAAAATGTCCAAATTATTTGGAGAAATTGTTTTATGTACTTGAAAACGAATTCTTTGTTGTATATATTCATATATCAACATTTTTATGATGTTGAAGAGCAACTTTCTTTGGCTTTTTCAAATCAACATAGTGTAAATATGTGTTTGCAGAGCAAGTGACCTAACAGGTCAAGTTTCTCTATAGTAAATAGTTATATGCACAGTCGAACTTTTAACTTCGACACCTATATTTATCATTGTATAAATCATCTAATGAATGTTCACTTTTTCAGAGGGACGTGTGGAGGTTTCAAGAGAAAATAAGTATTTGAGTACTTTAGCACCAGGTAAAGTGTTGGGTGAGCTTGCAATTCTTTATAATTGCAAACGCACAGCAACTATAAAAGCTGCTACAGATTGCAAATTATGGGCCATCGATCGGCCATGCTTCCAAACGATTATGATGCGAACTGGACTTATTAGACAAGCCGAATACACTGATTTTTTGAAAAGGTAAATACAGAAATAAAAAATAATCAATATTTCCCATTTTATTTAGTAATTTCATACTTTGTCATGAAAAACAAAGTCATGAAAAACAAATGAATTCAGATTTTTAATTTCTGTTAGTCAATTCCATATCTACACAAGACAAAATCTTTTTTGTTTTGTGTTGAAGTACTAATTGACGCAAACGTACAATTCCTTTGGGTAATGTATCTACTGGGATATTTCCAAAGTTAATTTTCATATTCCTACTGGAATAAATTCCCTGCAATCATGAAGAAAACAAGTTGAAGTCATACATACATAGATATAATATTGATATAAATTTATTTCAATTAAAGTTGATTGAAGCATTACTGGAGGAATTGGACATGTATCTCTGGTTAATCCACTTCTTTCTAATATCAGATAATAAAACTCTCCCATATACTTTCTTTGAAAGTCACATACATCATTACTGTGCAGAGTTAGCATATGTATGAAGTTTTTACCATTAGGAGAAATAGCAATGTGCACATGAATCTTAAACAAAAATTATGTTGTCATTTCAACTTTGATTAAAATATAATTATACATTACCGATGCATTATTCACATAAGCAATTTCATAAGTGCCATTATAATCAAGCAATTGTTCATTTCTTACAATCCGGAACTTAGCAGTTACTTTAAGCGGATAGTCAATTAAAGGATCACACATTTCAAATTTCTTAATTCGCACTTGATCATTAATTCCATACACCCCCAATAAAAGAAACAAAAGAATCAAATAAGTTTTGCACCAACTAAATGTTCTTAGTACAAACATCGTTTGTTCTAATTTTGCAAACAAAATTGTAATCAACATGATGTGCCAAACTTGTTATAATCTCGACATCTCACTACAGGAAATTCCAAACGGAAATTATAGCATTATTTACTAAATGGTCTTACTGTATACACTCGTTTTACACGGAAATGGATGTTTTACCCTAATGGCTTGTTTTTGCAGTGTACCGATTTTCAAGGAGCTACCGGAAGATACACTCATCAAAATCTCCGATATTTTGGATGAAGTATCTTATCAAGAAGGTGATTACATCATACGTCAAGGTGCTCGAGGGGATACATTCTTCATCATTAGTAAAGGTCGTGTTAAAGTAACCATGAAGCATTCCAACGGAAATGATGAAAAGTTCATTAGGAATTTGTATAAGGGAGATTTCTTTGGAGAAAAGGCTTTGCAAGGGTAAATTTCTATCATATCTAGTTTTATGTACTTAATTATAATATTAAAATGTTATAGGGATGATCTTCGAACTGCTAATATCATTGCTGATGATCCAGAAGGTGTCTCATGTTTGGTTATTGATAGGGAAAGTTTCAAACAGCTTATATCCAACTTAGATGAGATTCGCACTAAATATAAGGATGAAACAACTGAAAGAAAGAGGTATAATTTCTTTTTAAATGTGATTATTTTATTAATATTATAATTATTTTGTTAATACTAATTCTGACATGGATATTAGTGGTAAGTCAGAACTATAAACAACGTGATAATACTTTTCGTCCAATTGAATACAAAACTAATTTTATTTGAAATATTTTATAGGATAAACGACGAATTTGATCATGTGAAATTGAGTGATCTACGAATTTTGGCCACACTTGGTGTGGGTGGATTTGGTCGTGTAGAACTTGTGCAGATCCAAGGAGATTCAAATCGCTCCTTTGCTCTTAAACAAATGAAGAAAGCTCAGATAGTTGAAACCCGCCAACAGCAACATATACAATCTGAAAAGGAAATAATGGGTGAAGCAAATTGTGACTTTATTGTCAAACTATATAAAACTTTCAAAGACCGCAAATATTTGTACATGTTGATGGAGAGTTGTTTAGGTGGAGAACTTTGGACAGTTCTTCGGGATAAAGCAAATTTCGATGACAGCACAACGCGGTTCTACACAGCCTGTGTTGTAGAAGCTTTCGACTATCTGCATTCAAGAAATATTATATATCGTGATTTGAAACCAGAAAATCTTTTATTGGATAACCAAGGCTATGTGAAACTCGTTGATTTTGGCTTCGCAAAGAAGCTACAAACTGGTAGGAAAACATGGACATTCTGTGGTACTCCTGAATATGTTGCACCAGAAGTAATTTTGAACAAAGGACATGATATTGGAGCAGATTACTGGTCGTTGGGGGTGCTTATGTTTGAATTACTCACTGGAACACCACCATTTACTGGAGCTGATCCCATGAAAACATATAATATTATTTTGAAGGGCATTGATGCAATAGAGTTTCCACGAACAATCACGAGAAATGCTGCAGCATTGATTAAAAAGCTTTGCAGAGATAATCCTGCTGAAAGATTGGGATATCAAAAAGGCGGAATTAGTGAAATTCAGAAACACAAGTGAGTATTTTGTATCTCACAATTTATTTTTGCTTGCTAATTAAATAAATTTTTGTTATTTCAGATGGTTTGATGGCTTTAACTGGGAAGGACTTTGTAATCGAACATTGGAACCACCAATAATGCCTGTTGTAAAGCACGTAACAGATACATCAAATTTTGATGAATATCCACCAGATAATGAACCAGTTCCCCCAGATGATGTTTCAGGTTGGGATGCCAGCTTTTAAGTCCTTTCATTTTTTCTTCATTATGAACAAACAAGAAATAAAAAATTACTCCAAGCGACTACACCAAATGATCGCTTCTGCAAACTGACTTATTACTATTAAGTACGTAATGTTTTTTTGGCAATGCATTGCAATGAATTGATATCAATTCACAAAGGTAAGAAAATTAAGTAATCGAAACATGACATTGTTTTTGTTGCTAAATCCCCCATTATGAAGTAATACTTTTATTAAATTATAATGTTTATGGTTATTTTTTAAAGTTGCTTTATTTTTAATCAATACAATTATATCAAGTAATTCATAATTGAATAGTCTTCAAGGGATATTGCAATTTTAAAAAAATGCTGTTGATAATGCTCGTGCAATTATCATTGTTCTAAATATTATATTGATGCCTTTTAAGGCTTAGTAATTGTAATGAAAAACTTTTCTAGTGAATGATAACTGACAATAACTGAATTGCACAAAGTTAAGAGGTAATAATACACAAGTGCCATTGAGAAACTAATGATGTTAAAGAGAAATCTGAAACTAAATACGAATTATTGGGTTTATTACAAAAACAAACAAAAAGAAATTGAAGTTGCGAATTTATAGATATCCAAAGTAAGTTTAGAGAAATTCAAGAAATTTTGATAATTTATGTTATTCACATTTTGTGCTTAAATGTTGAATCGTTGAAATTATTTAAACTTATTGAACTTCAATTTGTACATAAAATATGCTATGCTACTTTATAGTTTGAAACAAAATGTAATATGCGAGTATGTAGAAGTTACCTAAAATTAAAATAATAGGGACAAATGTACACTCATAATGTGAATCTTGTCAACTCATATATTATTTTAAATAGATGATATTTTGATTTAGTAATAGAAAATTTTTAAGGGTGTGCAAATTGGAAACAATTATACTTGTAATATCTAACTCTTAAGATGATAAATTCAACAAATTTATACAACTCGATAAATTTTATTATAATAGAAATATATAAAAATATAAATTTTATTATAATAGAGGTATTTTAGGTTTGTTGTAATATAATAAATTTATTAATTATTGATAGTTAACTTCCTATGACATTCTTCTTAAAATTTTACATTAAGTTCAAACAAGAATAATAATTTTTTTTAATGTATATTAAATGAATTTTGACTACACTAAACTAAAAATTAGATCATTTTTTAAGTTTTCCAAATTCTGAATTCACCATCTCTATCAATTCAAAATTATCTTCTTTTGGCATTCTTTTAGTCCCAAAAGTATAATAAGGAAATTCCAAAAGCAGATCCAAGGATTTTTGAATAGCGCTAACATAAGCATAAGCTTTCGGTGGGAAATGTCCATACTTGAGATGATGCAAAGTTAAGTAAATATTGCGTCGTGCCTTATCCATGCTTCCGATTATATAAACAGCTGAAGACAAAAAACATGTAAGTACATAAATATTATTAAATATTGTTTCTGGTGTACTGTTTTTACTTACGTAGTTCAAGAATTAATTGCTCTCTTGCATAAAAATCAATTAAGTTGTTAGGATGGTTAATTGGTGTTCCAAGTTGTTGCCCTATTATTTGGGATATATCGTCATCCACCAAAACACCAATAGGTTTCGTGATTACATATTTATCAGGGAAAAATTCTTGCTGGTTTTGATATTCATCAGCTGTCCCGCAAGTAAATTTTGGATAGCATATAGTTGTATTATAATTTACATTAAATAGCAAAATTGGCTGCGCATCATTTGGTTTGTAAAATAATGTTCCTACAGCTTTAGCAGTCATAGCACTAGATTTACATGGTGCAATTTTACTAAGCCAAGTTAACAAATATCGTTGCTCGTAGTAATGCAAATCGATTTGTCTTTTAACAAACATTGTACATGTCCAGCTTGGAAGTTTTCGTAAATCATCTTCCTGTTCCTGCAAAATTATAAAAACGGCATGAAATCAAAAATCGTTTTGTCAAGTGTTTGTTTCATTTACCTCACGGTCCATCATTTGGCCTAATTCTTTGATAGTTTCTTCTAATTCGTGGAAAACCTCTAATCTCTCGTCGACAGACAAATTGTTTTCGGCTAATTCCTGATTCAATACTGAAAGCAATTCCGGTTTCGTCTCCGCATCCGCAGTTGAAAGGGGTCTTATATGTAATGTTGATTCCGGTTTCATTTTTGAAAATGACGGCAGTTTCATATATGAAATTGAGGGCAGTTCCATATGTGAAGTTGAGGGCAATTCCATTTGTGAAATTAAGGGTAGTGCCAGACGTGATGTTGAGGGCAGTTCTATACAGGAAATTATAGGCAGCTTCATATTTGAAGTTGAATCCGGCTTCACATTAGCAGTTGAATTCTGTTTCACTTGTGAAGCTTTAGACGGTTTCAAGAGTGAAGTTGTGGACGGTTTCACATGTGATGTTGAATCTGCTTTTACTTTTAAAGTTGAAGTCTGCTTCATAGTAAAGATTGCACCCCGTTTCCCTTTTGAAGTTGAAGTTGATTTCACTTGGGAAGTTGAACCGCGTTTCATTTGCGAAGTTGAAGTTCTTTTCACTTGTGGATTTAGAGGATAACATGGCTATTTAAATTAAAACAAAAATTAACAAAACAACAACGATATCATAAATGAAAGATTTATATACTTTTTCTGGTGTTTCCGCTGTTAATTTTTTAAATCTCTCTAACGCTTTTTGTCGCTTGGCAAATTGCTCTTGTACTCTTTTTAATTGATGCATTTGATATATTGCTACACTTTGATGGAATTTTCTGGAATTCGAAGGAAACATAAATTAATTTAACAATTAAGTAGAAATGTAATATTTATTTCTATTGGCGGATTTGGAACAGAGAGGCCCGCATTTCAATTTTGAAGCCCCAAATTAGAACACCATATTGATCTGAGGCCCAAAAATAGAAGCGATCATCAATTTTGAGGTCCCCAATTTAGCCCTAAACAAAATAACTGACGAGATCCGCGTGCTTCCTTCGCCAAATTCGTCACTATTATACGTACTGTACAACTTTTTCCATGATGAATACATTTTCCGTGTGCAGAGCAAATTTGGCAACGGCTGTTGGTTCAGCTGGAGGAGGGTGTTGCACCTGAATTTTATAAACGCTAACCATGTATGCCACTTCTCGAATTCTGTCTCTAATATATTCAATTTCGTCCTCATAAAAAGCCCGCTTTTCATCTATAACCCAATCAATTTCAGAGTCATCATTATCTGGGAAGTCTCGAGATGTAAATTCTCTGTATTCTTCCTCTAAAATTAATATGAATTATTATGATTGTAATTGTTTGGAAAATTGCAATTTGGTATTACTCATGTCGTCTCGTAAGTAGCAAAGACTTTTCAATTCCATAAATAAATGTGATATTTTATTAAGCTTAACACAGAGGTATTTGCTCAAGCCATGATTGTCGGGTGGAGGCGGCATTACATTTGTATGGATAAGTTGATTCCCACCAATACTGTAAAAATTAATTTGCAGTAGATATTATTATAAATATGGATATTTTGAAGTATTCTATAATTTAAGTTACTTACGATGGAGGTGGTACTATAGTCCGAATTCTAGTTACGGCACCAGGCTTTTTGCTTCTCAACATCTTGACGAGTTTTCACACTAAATAATATATGTTTAATAGTTCCTTGTTTCATAAATATTCATTTTAAAAATTTTCACTCAATTAAAATAAAACAGAATTGTATTTTACATGTAAATGTAACAAGGATTTACAGTCCTTTTTGTTTCAATGGCCGACCATTTTGAATGAAATATTTTTGAGGGAAATATTATAACCCTAACTTAATTCAAGATATGCAAGATATGCAGATAATGAAAGCAAATATTTCTTATGGATTTTATAAGAAGTCCTTTCCATATACCAAATACTCTATTACAAAATTTGATTTGTACTTACATGCTTCTTGGAAACGAAGAAATTAATGACGATCAGAACAGTATTTTACAACAGAAAAATGGTTGAGGTGATACGTTTGAAATGACAGGCACATTTGTTTTCACAGCTACCTAGATTTTCGCTCCCCTAGTAACAGTACTAATTTGGCGGCAGGGACCAAGCGGCCTCCCCTACTTCATTTCATTCGACTCGTATTTCAACACGTATATGAACACTTATTTTGATTTAAAAACCAAACAACATTCCAAATTAACAAAGCAATTAATAAAGATATCTAATCTTGTTAATTATATCAATTTGAAGTAATGAATAATATAAATGAGATCGGTCATGAGCGTAATTAGTAATTTAATTTTGACAGGAAGCACAGCGCCGTCTTGGGGATTTCAAATTAAATAAATTATCGATTAGGTAAAATTAAAAGAGAAAAGAAGATGTGTGCTGTTATTTCTATTCAATAGGAACAATAAAATCCTATGTAATTTTTCGAAGGGAAAATCTAACATTTTCACGAATTAAATATACTCCCATAAGAACACTTGTAAATTTTCAATAGCAATTGTTTTGTTTTGATATTTAAATGTGATTGGTTAATACAATCGGTAGTTGTTTACATGATTCTTCTTTGTTTTGTTTTCCACTCTTCTGATAAGCGTCGGTTGCGCTACGCAATGTTGCGCAATGTTAGTAGCAATTGTATTGCGGAAGACACTTGACGCGTAAAGTATTTTCTACTTAATAAATTACTTAATGCGAAACTATTATAAGTATTTAGTGAACACTGTTAATTAATAAACATTTATAATCGGTATCAAAGAAATGCAGTACAAATAGTGCTCGATTAATATTTTAACTTCTGTGTGTGTATTAGTGCAATAACATCTTCGCCTGCAGATGTAAACAAACAACAACAATGAGGAAGGCGTCCGAACCAATTCGTCATTATATTCCAAGGTAGGAATTACTTTACTGTATTTTCTCATTATTAAAATTTGGCATGCGCAATTTGTAAGATTCTAAAATTTCTATGACCGTTGCTCAAAATTGAAACCAGCAGCTGCTATGTTCCTTCCACATCCAAAAATGAACATTAAACTAAGTAATATTCAGAATCATTCAATTTTGAAGCCAACTCTGTTGACAAATATAGCAATATGAAGAAGTGTAGAACAAGCCATTGTTCGAAATGATATGAAACATGATCATTAAAAATTCCACCGTTCAGAATAATAACAAAAAGTGTTATTCGCAATACAAATAGGCAATTATTAATCTGCATTCAGGCTGGCACAATGCGACACGTTTTCAATGGCATTTAAATCTGAGAACAATGTGTTTGCCACCAGTGTATTTATCTCCGGTTTATCTGCACGAATAATTCGATCATAATATGCATTATGAACGCATTAATTGCATGTGATTGTAATATGATAATAGTGATTAATATTTTAATGCTGTAATCAATATAATCCAATTAATTAATTATTCGAATGAGCTACATAGAATGTCGCATGCAAGCAAAAGGTTGTATTGATTGCTAGGTCTTATTATAAACTAGTTTGCTAACTTTTATTAGCATTCGTGTTTGGATTGAGGTATTATCAAAGCTAAAACTTTTTAAAGATTAAAGATTACTACGTCAAAGCAAAAACGGTGAAATTAATAAAACAATGAAATCCAAATTTAAAAAAAAAAAGCAAAAAAAACCAACTCAATTTGTCCGGTAACCCCGATTAGAATCCATGATTCTCTGTGCGAGAACCGAGCGCTCTAACCACTGAGCTACCAAGCTTGTTGCAGTTATTATTGTTAAAACTTATTTTACTTGCGAGCCTCGTGCACCGTGCTGGCTAAGCTACCAGTTCAGAATTCTACGCTCCTGATACCTCCAAACTCTACAATGCCCATTTTACATGCATTTTCATAGGGAAAGACGCCGATTTCGCTCATCCACTTTGAGGACTTCGGCTCGATTTGGGGCAGTGGCCCAGTTTAACAAGAGGATGGCCAAAACGGCATTTTACATAAATTCTCATAGGTGCAAAAATCGCCATTGCATTTTTCTAAATCACGATATTCTAGCTTGCACGCCTCATGAGAAAGGCTTGGAATTTATGCCCCGGGAGCTGGAGCCCTCTGGCAAATTTTACAA